>JAVKPL010006575.1:0-26926 GCA_032173675.1 Gastrolobium villosum | reverse complement strand
CATATAGTATACTTTTCATGCGCATAATTCAGCCCTAGAAGGGATCCAAATATATTGAGTAGTTGCATTCAAAATTTGAATCAACTCACCTACTGATTCCCTCAACCACCAAATCTGAATGGAGCTTTGTTTTAAATGATAAGATGACATCCTTAGCACTTAAACTTGAGCACCAAACTGCCCAAGGAAGTGCTCCAAAGATGCTTCTTGATTCAAGGAATATGCTCCAATAAGATCCTGTCTTATCCTTTTGTTATGAAACAACTTTTCAAAGCCAATTCAAATTCGAATTCAAACACTTGAGTTCAAATGTTCAAACATTCAAATTCAAAATTCAAAATTCAAAATTCAAAATTTCAAATTTCAAATTCAAAATTCGAATTTCAAAATTCAAATTCAAAATTCAAAATACAAATTTCAAATTTCAAATTTCAAATTCAAATTCGAATTTCGAAATTCAAATTCCAAATTCAAATTTCAAAATTCAAATTTCAAATTCAAAATTCGAAATTCAAATATTTGATTATTAATTTAACTAATTAAATTAATTAGTAATGGCTTGGACTATCCATTATGGGCTAGGCCCTAACAACCATTATTAGGCCCAATACCTTAAAGCTAGTACATCATGACTACAAGGTGTTAGTGTGTGACCCATTAGGTCCAACTTAGCTTCTGATATAACTGGACTTGGGCCCAACAAGCCCACAACCCAATTAATGACAACACAGAGCACTAGCAATGCTTTGTTGCTCCAGAACTAGTCAGATTAATGACCTGATCATCCTATTGCACATATTTGGTTACCGTATGTATTTCCCTTCGTCTCGGTCATCTTCCCATTAACCTAGGGTAAGGAAATGTATCAGCCCCTGCGGTTTAGAGTAAGCTTTATTCGAAATAGGGAATCTTCAATTTACTGACTCTAAAGGAAGATCATCTCATGCTCTCTTTTACTATGCATAGATTCCCGAGTCCCTGTAAATGTCATCCTGATTTCTCCGGTTTACAGATAACCTAATCTCTCACAGAGATTTGACGAATTCCTTCAGCTTATTACACTAGCCCTGTGCTCTTTAAGGACACGCCCAACAGTATACCTATGAGTCTCCATGTTTCAGGCAGACGAGGCATACAATCAAAATGTAACATCCCGTCTAATTACGAACCTATTAGGAATGGGCTAGAGTAAGTATATGCGAATTATATATGTTTGCTCTAGAACGGAATTAAAATTTAAATTAAGGATTTATTGGTAGTACCTTGGAAGACAAGTGCCTATTTTATGCATGTGAAACTTTAGTTATAGGAATAAATTAAATAGAACATATAGGAAGCATAGTGTTATTTAGAATTATATGAGTACTCATTTAAAAGTATGCCATTAATTTTAAGTAAGGAGTAAACCCTTAGTAAATAATTAGAGGAGCATAAAAGTTAGAAGAGTTGGATAAATTCCTAAATAAGAAAACAATTGGACCTATGTCTTGAACCCATTTTTTTTATTTTGGACTTGGGCCCTAGAACCCATGACTTTAAGCAACCCAAAATTCCCTTCCCTCTTGCGTTTTTTTTTTGGCTGCACACAGCTCCTTCATTGTGTGGTTAGTGTCCAAATAAAACCCAGCTGTACTTACACATCTTGACCGCCACCTTGCATCAACAGTGGGACCCTTGAGTGTGTTTCCTTCCATATGTATCCACTCTAGGCACTCCTTCACATGACCCCTTATCTCTTCATGCGCTTGGAGCATTGGGTAGAGGGAACTTTTGTTGCTTGCACTCATATGCAAGACAGAAGCGCTGTGGGCAGTGTGAGGTATAGGTTCTGCATGTTTGACCAAGCCTCTCTCATCCATCACCATCAAAGCCTCCAACCTTGTGCGCATGAGTAGTCCTTGGTTGATGTTCCTTTGCTTTGCTTATCACGCCTCCTTGCAACATGTGAAGGGAAAAAGCTGCTGCATACTCTCATCCATCACCATCAAACCCTCCAGCCTTGTGCGCTTGAACAGACCTTGGTTTAAGCTCCTTTGCTTTTACAGCTCACTTATCACACTTGCACCTAATTCATGTCACTTGCTTGTCCCTTGTGCAGCGCTGAAATGGGCAGTGAGCAGGCTGGTAGCTTGTGTCATTATCATGCAGCCCTTGGAGGGAGAGAGGACAGATCTGCATGATATGGAATAGGCAGAAAAATCTTAGCCTTTCCCTTCCTTGTGCGCCTGAACAAGTAAGATCTCTGATCACTTGGGAAGAGGAACCTTGTGCATTCATTCTAAACATACAACCATTGAGTTGACCAAAGCTACTCATCCTCTGATTCTGACTTGGACAGCCCTCACACTGATCTAGCAGGCACAGAATTCTGATACCTTGCAGCCTCAGATCATGTCCTTGTTTGTCAACCGATTCAGCCATCATTTCCCTAGTAGCATGCGTTGTCTTGGGCAGAAGTAAGGGGCAGATGTTTGTCACTTTTGATGACTTAGCTTAGCATTATTTTACATGCACCCAATGAGGCATTGTGATCGGTCTGCATTGAGCAGAAAACTTCCCCAACCTCCTTCCTTTGCGTGCTCCAAGGAGAGGAGACTCAAGCTCATCTTCTAACTTGTGTAGTGTTTATAAACAGCCTTCATGTTCCCTTCTCTTCCATTCCTTTGCGCTGGATGAATAGGCATTATAGGTTAAAATTAACTTGCCAAAACAGAAACCAACCCTTTTCCCCACTCCCTAACCGTAAGTGTTTATGAAGAGGTCTAGAGGGAAGTTGTATCCCCTTTTTCCCTGAACTATGGACATCATTGAGAGAAACCAACAACTCCATACACACTCTTATCCTTCCTTGACCGTGAGCAGTCTTAGAAGGGACCTTAAGGAAACTCTAGTCATCCTCCTTATTTCTCAGCCTTGAACTCATGAGCAAGGCATAAGACACCTAACCTCATCTCCCCTTTTTCCTTGTTGGCCGAGATCACCTTACAAGAAGGTGCAACATTCATTTCCTCCTCATTCCTAAACACCTCGTCCAACCTTCATGGAAACATCTTTCTGTTGTGATGTGATTATAGACCAAAACCTTGAGTCATAAGAGGAACCTCCATATGCTGCACGATTCAATCTTGATTCTCATCTTTCACTCATTCTCTCTGTACACTCGGTCATCATCTAGGAGGGCTGGACTTGTTTTTCGTGGAGCACAGTTAGTGGAGGTGCTGCACTTGTCACTAACGTGAACCTTGTGGGCTTACAAGAGGTAATCCTAGTTCGAACCCTTACCTCCTCCATCCTTTGTTTCGGTTGGTATTTGCATATAATGGACCGTTTTCTTTCGCCACTGTCCATCCATTAATTCTGTCTTTTAAAACAACATCAGTGGTTGATATATGCAAGCTAAAATTATGTTATATGAGCATAGTATATGGCTCACTTGGAACTTTGAGACAGCTTGTATTTTTAGCACACCATGAAGTGTAAGGTTGGAAATGTGAATAAAAGTCATGAACCTAGTGCATGCTAGCCCCTAAACCCGATTTGTTAGTATGGAAATAGTGTCTTTGTGAATATGGTGGACTGTTTTGTGGGACTGCATCATACTCCTAGCTCTACATGCATCAAACTAATTTACAGCATGCTTATTAGTCCATCCTAGCGCACCATATATAGTTTAGATGAGAATGAGAATTGAAATCTTTAATCTTTTTGTTAACCGATTCTGCCTTGGTTTGAACCTTGGAATTTGATTGTATTTAATCATTGGTAACTCTTTTATAAGGCAGAATATTGTTAGGAATGAAAGCTTGAAAACCGTATATGTATGCATGTGGGAACCTAGGGAAAAATGTAGATTTTGTTGCTGTATAAATTCATTTAAGATGAGTTGAAGTCAGAATATTATTTCCTTAAGAGGAGCCTTAAAAACCGAACCCTCTTATGATGAAAACAGTGGAAAAAAAAATGGTAGTTCAAGCAAGGGATGATATTATTCTAAGGGCAGTATATATATTTATTGGCACTAAATCAATTCGATGAAGGTACATGAAATAGAAGTCTAGGACTTGTTGGTAAAGTATTGGAATAGCATGAAATAAATTCTGATTGCATATGTATATGTATCTATTTGATTAGGTGCACAAGATCCTAGATCTTTGGAATGTTTGATTGATATGTGGATTGATGATGTTTGACAAAGAATGTTAAAGACACGAGGTAAGTGTCAGGCGATATTACCTAATGTGACTATTGACTACTGGTATAAAATTGTGACATGATGCTCCATAATCCGTAAAAGTATTATGTTCCTTTATGATGAAAGGAAACTGCCAAAAATGTGCCGTGATGGCTATATGATTATGAGGTAAAGACGTTATGTGGCAGCATAACGCATATGAAAAGTATATGTGCCGTGATGGCTATATGAAAGGTATATAAGCATGCATCTTACATCATACCGCATTTTTACGCTAGGTGTGTGAAAGCATAGCATGACATGCATGTATCAAGATCATATAGGCCTTGTTTTAGAATAGTTATGTACAGGACCATGTGTTTGAGCAAGCATCATATAGGCATCCCCAAGGTACCGGGGTATGGGACACTTGGCATCAGTCCGCATAGGCCCACAGTTGGAATCCACATGGAGCTCAGGTGCCAAGGGTATATTTGATTCCACTGTGAAGTGCGCGCACGACGGTGCTAAAAGCGCAAAGGAAAGGCGTTATATACGCAATATATGAATATGATGAAAAGGAAAGGCGTTATATGCGCTATATATATATGAATATGATGAAAAGGAAAGGCGTTATATGCGCTATATATATATGAATATGATGAAAAGGAAAAAGGAAAAGGAACAAGGATATGTTGAAGTGACTGTTTATGATTTTGTGCCTAGTTAATACTGTTATATTACTGGTTTTGTTGCCACACTACTGGGATTTTTCTCACCCCTTCGGGGCTGCTATTTTCCAAAATGGCAGGAGGCCGTAAAAGCTTTTGAAGAAGTGAAGTTTGCTGTTGCTTGCTGATGCATGGATTTTTGCTGTTACTGTTTGATTGTTGGATGACTGTAATGCTTTATATTTCGGTACTCTTGGATGACTGTAGACTTTATCATCTCTATTTTACCTTGAACCTTTATGAACAGCGGCTGTTTTGGAAAAATCAGAAAAACGTTTTGCAAAGAGAATTTTTAACTAAGTGCTGAATTTTTACCAGTTTTACAACCACTTTACGTGTCATGTTTCAAGGGGCAAACGAACTCCGATTTACTATTATTTTATATGCACGCGAAGCCCCGGGTATGTACCTTCAAACTGTGCAGGTTTCATCTCTATACGAAATCTGTACAAATTTTTATAAGCTTCGCCCTACAGCCTGTTCCAGAAAACGGACAGAATTCACAAGCGTTTTACGTGTCCTGTTCCGTGGGGCTATTCACCTCCGAATCGCGCATAATTTATATGTACGCGATGCCCCGGATGTCTAGTTTTACAGAAGCTTGGAATATTTTTTATCGCAAGCATTTTCGAATTTATACAGATTTTATAAGACAGCAAGGTTTTCTGAAAAGCGTAGAAAATTCAGCAAAGGGTTTTCTCAACAAAATTTTCTATGTTCGATAAACGATCTCATCTTTCTCAAATTATTTTTATGAGGATCAAACCTGGATTTCTTTTAAGCCTCCAATTTAAATTTATTATTGATAAAGTTCAATTTTTAAATGAGTTCCATACCGCTGCAACTCTAATACGATTTAGCAAACAACCCTCTTGGATGCATACAAGAGTGGGTGTTACACTAATTGGTATCAGAGCAGTTCCGGTTCATGATGTTTGTTTTTGGATGAATTGTGTGCTGTTTGTTGAATGATTGTTGCTTGGTTGACCGGCTAACTGCTACATTATTCTGTTTGAGCTTTGTTGTGAATGGGTTACTGGTTGAATTACCTGGATTGGCGGTGCGATGATACCGGTAGTACACTGTATTAAACATGGCTGTGCACATCCTTTTGCTAGGTAGTGAGCTTGATCAACTCTCTATCGCGCAGTTTGTGTGTGCATAATCATGGTTATCACAGGGTACCCATGTGTTTGAACACTAAGTGTGGAATAGTGAATTGTTACTTGAATATACGGTGAATTATTAACATTGTTCCAGTGAATTATCAGTGAAGTCTTATATGCCTATATTTGATGTGCAAGCTTTGTGATAATAAGATAATGACAGTGTTCCTTATCTATCTTGTGAATTATGACCTCTTGTATACTGTGAATGTAGTATATAACTGGATAGTAGAAACTGTTAATCTTTACTAACTCTGTTATATTACTTACTTGCATTAAGGGTTAATCTGTTTGAGTAGGAAAACCTGACTATTCATTTAGGCATAGGTCACTCACTTACGTAAATCCAGCTATTGCCTTAGAAAGTAGAGTGGGAGCTAAATTAAGGTTTAAACACGGGGGTCTACAATCTTACAAATCTCATAGTGGTAAATTAGCACTAGGCACCATTAGTGAAAAAGAAGATGCGAACTAGGTAGTGATGTGTGAGAAGAGAGAACTTGACCCCTACGCCTCTACCATTCATGCGAGTGATACTTGTAATCATAGCTCTTATGTATCTACTTGCTTTGTGTGATTTGGACTATTTGGACTTGCGTATAGTACATTGTCTTTGATCATGATAATCGATTTTTATGTGATGACTGTTTAACTTACCAGTTTAGATTTTTCACATTTTAATGTAAGAAACCTTGCTGCTAAAAATGGGATTTCATCTTATGTTGTTATTGATTGACCTATATATATATGCTTCCTTCATGATTGTTGTTTTGACTGCGAAAAAAATGATTTTGACTTTTGTGTGGTAAGAATCGTTAGTCCTTCCTTGTATTAGATTCCCATGAATTAAACATACATAATTTTCATGACGCACATCGGTTAGTTATCATGTTAGCTCATAAAGTGTTGACATGTTTCATGTTTTGTTAGATTGATATTTTAAAGAAATGAAGGTATAGTGTGGAAATTTTGATCAACTTAACCTTATTTCAGTTTAGTGAGTCCTTGTGAAATTAATTAAGTGCGAAAACTTTTTGGTATCGCAAAGTCTTATAGTTTCCCAATCCAAGATTTTATGTCTAACTTGGAATTTTAATAGTACTTCTCTATAGCATAAGGAACGTGGTCTTGACTTTTGTGGTAGAAGTTAAATGATTTAGATGTTAAGTGCTTGTTTATGTAACGCGTTTGTGGCTGTTATACAAGATGAGATCGTCCATTATAGAACCTTACGATATATAATATTGTGTCATGCATGTTGAGGATCTTGTAGTATCAGTCCGTTCTTTTATAAATTTTAGTTGGTTTTGGGTAATTTAAATTTTTGTGTGAATATGCTTCCAAGTATTCCAAATTCTGTTTTAAAATTGTCAAACGTTATGTTCTAAACTGTTACTGCATTTTCGATTTTATTCACTATACAAAACACTTTCAAGAGATTTTACAAAGCATGTCTTACCGTGTTGTTAGAACCCTCTTAATATATCTAAACTTGTTCCGCAGAAGAATGTTTGCCTTTACTTGAATTTACTGTTCTCAAGGTGAATCTTTCTACATGCAAAGTACTGTCTGAACTTACAAATTCAAACTAACCCTTGTGGCCTAATTAATTGAAGGTGCTAATCAATGCATGTTTCATATCGCATACTATGCATGACATTTTAACCATTTTCAATGAGTTTTATTAACTAAATCCAAACTTACAACATTTGAGTATTTCATACACTTGCATGTAACCCAAACCTCCTATACGTCTCAATGAATACCAATGTGCTTCCAATGCCTTGAAATTCCATTGATTATATAGCCATCATGTCTTGGCACATTAGGTACACAAGCATGCAAAATTCTCATATGAATCACTTTTATTTTTGTCATCGTTTATTGGGAATTGTTGATTATTTTTATGTGCCACTAGAGTCGGTATTAACTAGATACTATCATATTATATTTGCATAGTTCGAATCTAAGCGAGTAAACTGGTTTTGTCTAGCTGCTGCTTAATTGATATAATATTCAATCTGTGACTTGACTATGTTGCTGTGAATTCCATGCTTAAAAGTTTGATATTCATTTTGAAATTACTTAAAAGACATCGTAAAATATCACTATTATTTTTGAAAGGTTTTCTTTTGATATATATATATGAAGTTGCATGTTATTTGTTCGAGAAAATTTGAATACGGTGTTGTTCATGCATTAGGTCTAATTCCATGAAATACTGTCTATCCCTTGAATGTCAGATTTAAATTTAACTAGGAATTTTGCGTGTAATTACTGTGAACCTGATCTATGAAAGCTTGGTCGGTTTTGGTCTAATTTTCTAAAGGATTATAAAAATTAGGATTCTGTCCATGATACTCCTAGGTGAGATGACTAATGTAGAAATCTGAATATAAAGCTTAGGTGTGAACTGGACTCTTATTATTGATAAGTAACAGGTAGGAGGTGAGGGCACTCTTAAGAAATTGTAGCATACGTATTACAAAGACGAAAGCTTTAAAATGGGAGGTCTTAGTTAGTTGGCTATATAGTTAATAGGAGATAACATTACTTCGTTTTAACTGAACTCATAAGAACTTTTAGTTTGGACCGCTGATTTGTTAAATGTACCTTATGTGAAAATGTTTTATGTAACAGCCCGTTGTACACCGGTATTGTTAACATTGATTATGATATTAAGCGCAGTTACAATCACAGTGATTAGGTTAATTAAATTACGGGCAAATTTTTCTTTTAACATTTTCCTTTTCTTTTTCATAAATACATTTTCCGTAATCAATTAAAACCACACTATAATTGTAAATGCCATTTGCGGAATCATACACTTTCTAACATCATAAATCATTCTTTTTATTCATTTCATTTAAACTCACTATCTTACTCTCATCTTTTACCAAGTTGTAGTCCTTTACGTTGTCTACGCGTGGTTTCAAACCACGTATCATTTGGAGTTCTACCCATCAAGTTAAGCCCCTTTCTTTTAGTCTAGAAAAAACTGAATTTTCGAAAATTACACTGTGGTAATCGATTACCAGTGGGTGGTAATCGATTACCATGACAGATTACAGCTGTTTTGAGCCCCAAAAAGGGTGTGTAATCCATCCCTACCCCTTGGTGTTAGGAATGTGGCTTCCATACTCAAGAGGGGGGGTGAATTGAGTATTACAAAATTTTCGCAAAAGCCCCCTTCTAGTTTCTAAATAATCATTTCAAGCAAACTTTGATATGTGGAAAGGTAATTCAGACAATCCATAATGTATAATATAACACAATTGTAGAACTTATACTGGCACATATAAGATATCAAAGAATCAATTAAAGTGCTAGAAATAAAGAGCTTAGAGTTTAGAGAATTGCTAACACAATATATCCTGGTTCGGTCACCACCACTTGTGACCTACGTCCAGACTGAAGCCGCTCGATCAACTCTTTCACTAACGGTCAAGCTTCACGGGTGCTTGACAAACCTTTACAATCTTCCAAGATTTCGGGTTCTTGGATACCTTTCAATCTCCAAGTTTACGGGTACTTGGTAACCTTACAATTCACTTCAAATTTACTTAGGTATTTGGCTACCTCTCAAACAATGGGTCTCACAACCCTTTCAACTCAATAATACAAGGAGGGAAATATTTGGAAATGAATATACACTCTCAAAGTGTGGATATACAACTTGAAGCACTATGGGTATATGGATTTTCAAGATATGAGCTCAAATATGTTTGATCATTGAAAGATATGAAAGAATATGCAAATAATAGTGTAGAAGCTCTCAAATCATCCTTATGATGTGTAGGAATGGTGATCAATACGTTTTAGGGTCATAAGGAATGTATTTATAGTGTTTCCATTGAAAACTAGCCGTTTATAGCCGTTTATGACCGTTTTATGCATTCTGCCCAGTAAGTATTCGAATACTTTTCGTGTGGTATTCGAATACTTCATTTATAGCCGTTTATGACCGTTATAAGCCTTTTTCCCAGCAAGTATTCGAATACTTTTCGTATGGTATTCGAATACTTCATCAGGTATTCGAATACTGCATCCGGTATTCGAATACTTTATTGACAGCAAGAACACTGTTTCGTATTTTGGGCATAACTTGAGTTATACTTGTCGGATTGATGTGATCTTGGTCTTGTTGGAAAGATAAAAGAAAGATCTACAACTTTTATGAAGACCACAAGATCCAAATCCATCATCTTAGATACGAAAAATTGTATGGAAGGCAGCAGCAAAATTAAGCAACAAATTTTAGGTTCAAATGTGTTCTAGCTTGCTTCCAACCACTTTTTGTGAAAGATCTTGACTTGATAAATATGTTTTGAAGTTGTAAAATATGTCAAAGATCTTTTCCTTGGATTTTTCAAATTTATTTCAAGTACATAAAGATTATGATTATGCAATTTGAAAAAGCACGTTTGCCTTGAGAAAAACTTTGAGCTCATGCAATGCAATCTACCATATACCCTCACATATATTCTAAGTCCTAAAGATATATTCCAAATATGATTTTAGACTTAGCTTTATATCTTGTGTCTTGGATCTTTTCTTGAACTTGATGCTTTGACTTGTTGGATATGACAATGCTTGACACTTTGTTGGTTTTGATCATTTTTCATCATGGTTAGTTATCTTTGATCTTGGTGTTGCTCTTCTAATTATTCCTTGTTGCTCTTGATCCAATGATCTTGCCACTTTGATATAACATTACTCTTCTTGTGTGGCTACATCATACATCTTCAATATCCACATACGGTTAATGCTTTTTGCTCTTGACCAAAGCTCTTCTCTTTTTGTTGTTGCCATTTTGTTATCATCAAAACATACCTTGTATCTACAATCTCCCCCTTTTTGATGATGACAAACTTAAAATTGAGATAGGGCTAGTATCACAAATATTCTAATAATTTATATCATACTCCCCCTCAATTTATGAATGGTTCCAAAACATTGTAATGATGCAAGTTAAGCATTACAAACCAAGATATATGTATATGGTGGAAGAATATAATTTTCTCAATTTTCATATTTTTCTCCCCCTTTGACAACATCAAAAAGCATAAACCAAGATAAGCATAAAATTCCATTTCTCAAAACTTGTTATTTAACAACAAAACAATAATGTCAAAGCAACTATTAAAGCTCCCCCTTAATCCATGAATGGTTTCAAAGATAAAAGTGTGAGAATTCTAGGTTCAACAAACATCATTTTTACCTTTTTAGTGCATTCTCCCATTTCATCTTTATTTTTACCATTTCTCCACATGTTAGGTAGAAGTATATTATATTTTCTAAATTGGCACTTATTCTCCCCCTTAGGCAACATCAAAAGGAATTAAATAGCCAAGGCATATAATAGAGCATCCAAATGATTCAAGTAAGTGCGAATATGCCATGGAAGTGGATTTAAACCTTGAAGTGCTCAATATATCATAAATCTAACACAAATGATCCATACAAGTCAAGATACCCAATATGGGCATATAATCCAAGTATATAGCCAAATTGCCAAAATATCTAGGAAATAAAATCAATAAAGCAAGAGATATCAAGACAAATGATTGCTCTGATTTTTGCTAGCGTACAAGTATATGTGCAAATTGTGGGCATATGACTAGCATGACTTTGATAATAGCATGCATAAGATTCGTAGACTTGTATTAAGCGAGTGAGTTTAATAGCATAAATCATTCGACATATCTACACAAATTTCTATAGCAATATTATGTCATATGCAAGCAAATAGAGAGATTAGGAGACTTAGCTAACTTATGGAGTATTTTGCAAATTAAACCTTTTTGAAGTATCTCCAATATTGTTATTCTTCATTCCTTTGTAAGCTCTTGGAGTTAGTCTCCATTCTCCATCACAAACATCCTTTCTAGGCACAATAGAGTTAGTCTCTTTAAAAGCAAAAAATATTGACTCTTCCATTGTCATAATTATTTTATAAGCCAAGTGATGGATATAACAAATAAATGCTAGGCTCCCCCTCAAATCATGCATACTAGTAAAATATAAGTCATATGATTACACATGATGTATTAAGAGGAATGTATCCATTGTTATGTATGATATAAAAGGCACTTGAATCAAAAAATTAATAACGACAAGTTATAAGAATCTTCTTCAACAAAAAAATTAAACTTTTTCTTTTTGAAACACAAAATAGATCAAATGAAGTATGTTTGCCAAAACCATATAAGCACATTATCATAAATAAGAGCTTGGCAAAAAGTACTTTCTCTTAATCCATTAAGTATAAACATTCTTAAACTTAATTCTCATTTCAAAAAGAATTTAAGAAAGATAAAGATTTTTTCCATTTAAGAAAGCATATCCCTTGAGTGTAATCAAAAGAATATTGAAACATCTCTCCTCTTTTTCTCATTAGTTTAAAAGCCTTGAAATAATATAGAAATTTTGAAGACTAAGACTCATCTTTTGGATTTTCAAATGTTCACATTTGTAAATCATTTCAAAATATTGATGTTTGGAACTTCCTTAAATTTGCTCTCAATATTTGATAGCACTTTTCAAAGCAAGTAGAGAGACTATTACATTTATATCATGTATCCAAACTTTTTTCCAATTTTCAAGATTACAAAAAGGTGAAAGATACTTTCAACATCTTGAAATAGTTCTCAAGGGTATAAGGTTTTCAAAAGCTTCTCTCAAATGACATAAGAGATTTTTCTTCAAAATCAAGTCAAAAGCTCATCTTGAAAAAGATTTTCATAAGAATTGTACCACTTAGAAGCAAGATGATTATTGATTAAAGTTTCAACTTAATGAAATATGCTATTGGAATCAAAATACGTATATATTCAAGAAAGGTTTACTCTATATGCAATGACAAAATTCAAGATATAAGATCTAATTATACATTTTTGTCATGCTAACCATATTTCTCATGTAAGGAAGGAACAAGTATCATATCATCCATACTATAGAATTCCATAAGAGTTAGGGATAGTGATACTTATCGAGATCAAATTTGATGTGATGTTCCTTATTCATGGTGATCCTAGGCACTTGAGCTTTCTTCCTTTAAGTTTTCCATTTGTGAGCAAGTGAAGAAAGTCTCTTTTGGTGCTCTTCATTCATCTCTTTCTTTGTCCACATATGCTTGACACTTCAATATTTGGTTGCCATATTTGATTACCAATTGTAGAGTTAACTCTTAAAGCTTTTCAAATCAAAGGTTAGCAACAAATATCATTTAAGCACATCTCCAAGCATAAATTAGATTGATGTACAACATAAGCCATTTATCATATTATCAAATATATATTCAAACATAAATGAAGCACATATGCTCTTGAATCTTAAAATATATATTTAAACATAGTCAAAGCATGATTCAAGATTAGCAAGAAATATATGACCATCATCAAAACATATTGGGACATTTTGAAGCAAGTAATGATCATATAAGTCATGTTATTATAGATGAGAAATTTTAAGCATAATCACATGCCAATCCAAAAGATACAATTTCTTTTCAAAAACCAATACTTGAAAGATCATGGAATTAGCATTTTACACATATTTTTCTTGTTTCAAGAGTATGGCATATGTCAAGTAATTAATACAAAAAGATATTTAATTTCCTAATCTTCAAGTAAGCATATGATACATTTAAGCACAGAACAAAAGAAGTGAAATCAATTTTGTGCATGTATAACTCCAAGTAAAAACAAGGATATACTTTAAAGATCAAGCTCAAAAAAGATTATCATGCTATTGTAACAAATATATGTGCCTACTAGCATATATAATAACATTTAGGGCATATTGTTAGAATAACACAATCAATAGAATATATAAGCATAGAAACTAAGTCTCAAAGAATTCTCTAATTGTCAGTTATAGAGCATTTAGAACACAAAGAGGGATAGAAGTCACCGTATTTGAATTCTTTCAATTTAAAATGTGACTCCTTGAGATTATCATAAATATGCTTATACTTTATCATGCTTTCATCCCTTCTTATATGTTGGATACTTTCATGCTTTTCAAGTCTCAAGTTGAATAGACTTATTTCACTTGAATACATTCTTGAAGTAGTTGTAATCCTTGGCCTTTGTAATCAAGTGGAGACTTTTTCTTATCCATTGCTTCTCTTTTTGGATTTTGAACCTTCTGGGTTCCATCTTGTGCATGTGAGAAGCTTTGGCTAAAGTTCCATTATTTCTTTGATTGATAATTCCATCATTGGACCTAGGAAGCATTTTCCTTGATGATTCCTTTTTCTCCTGACCTTTTTGTCCATAATTTTGAATAATTTTTTTCACACTGGAAATGCTAGAAGGACTTTTTGGTACCCATTTCATATTGGGTCTTTGAGGGTTAGGTATAGCATTTATAGAACTTTTGACAACCCAAACCAACTTATTTCTCTTGCAAGAATTTCTTCTATGATAGCACAAATGAGAAATATGTCCTACTTTACCACAATAATTACATATAATGTGTTTGCAAGATAACTTGTTCTTTTCAAGCTCAACTTTCAAATTTTTGGCTTTCTTTCTATTATCAATGTCCAAACTATTATTTCCATAATCATTTATAGGTTTTCCTTGTACAAAAGTATCACTATTATTTTCATTTTCAAACATGGAATATGAGCATGTAGGATTATCAATTATGGAGAGTTTGGATGATAGTTTCTTAACTTGATTATCAACGTCATTGTAATTTTTAAGAATGGTTGAGGATTCACAATTCAAGGATATGTCCTCTTCTTGAAAATCATATATATTTTTCAAAGATTGAATTTGATTTTCAATGAAGCAAATACTTTGCATAGAAGCCAAATTTTTATTTTTCAAGTTCAACAAGCTATCATTCAACTCATCATACGCACATTGCAAATTATCATGTGAAGGACTATGATCAAGGTTTATATTATTTACCTCAACTTGAATGTCATCATTGTCACAAAGAGGTTTTGAGCTTCTTTGATCACTTTTGATCCCTTCTTGAGTGTATTCATCATCTTTTTCTTCTTGCAATGGATTTTCCTCTTCTTGCTTTCTATATGCATCTTTATGCACAGAATCATCATTGACAAAATAGATGGCAATAAGAGTATCCCATATATCTTTAGCATTCATGCAAAGTTTAATCTTAGCATATGCATCATCATATACACTTTTTCTAAGCATTTGCATAGCCTCAAGATTGAAGACAAAACATCTTTTATTGAAATCATTCATGCATTCTTCTATTTTCAACGAAAAACCTTCATCTATAACATGCCACATATAAAGATGAATTGATTGAATAAAAACTTCCATTCTTTTAACCCAATATTCAAAATCCTCACCATCAAAGAATGATGGTTTATCACATTCAAAGCCTTGCATTTTTTTTGTTTGATTTAAAATTAAATTATATTGGAAGCCCCAACAAGGATCTTTAACTCTAGGTGGTTAAACCTCTAACTGAGCACTAAGCTCTGATACCACTTGTTAGGAATGTGGCTTCCATACTCAAGAGGGGGGGTGAATTGAGTATTACAAAATTTTCGCAAAAGCCCCCTTCTAGTTTCTAAATAATCATTTCAAGCAAACTTTGATATGTGAAAAGGTAATCCAGACAATCCATAATGTATAATATAACACAATTGTAGAACTTATACTGGCACATACAAGATATCAAAGAATCAATTAAAGTGCTAGAAATAAAGAGCTTAGAGTTTAGAGAATTGCTAACACAATATATCCTGGTTCGGTCACCACCACTTGTAACCTACGTCCAGACTGAAGCCGCTCGATCAACTCTTTCACTAACGGTCAAGCTTCACGGGTGCTTGACAAACCTTTACAATCTTCCAAGATTTCGGGTTCTTGGATACCTTTCAATCTCCAAGTTTACGGGTACTTGGTAACCTTACAATTCACTCCAAATTTACTTAGGTATTTGGCTACCTCTCAAACAATGGGTCTCACAACCCTTTCAACTCAATAATACAAGGAGGGAAATATTTGGAAATGAATATACACTCTCAAAGTGTGGATATACAACTTGAAGCACTATGGGTATATGGATTTTCAAGATATGAGCTCAAATATGTTTGATCATTGAAATATATGAAAGAATATGCAAATAATAGTGTAGAAGCTCTCAAATCATCCTTATGATGTGTAGGAATGGTGATCAATACGTTTTAGGGTCATAAGGAATGTATTTATAGTGTTTCCATTGAAAACTAGCCGTTTATAGCCGTTTATGACCGTTTTATGCATTCTGCCCAGTAAGTATTCGAATACTTTTCGTGTGGTATTCGAATACTTCATTTATAGCCGTTTATGACCGTTATAAGCCTTTTTCCCAGCAAGTATTCGAATACTTTTCGTATGGTATTCGAATACTTCATCAGGTATTCGAATACTGCATCCGGTATTCGAATACTTTATTGACAGCAAGAACACTGTTTCGTATTTTGGGCATAACTTGAGTTATACTTGTCGGATTGATGTGATCTTGATATCGTTGGAAAGATAAAAGAAATATCTACAACTTTTATGAAGACCACAAGATCCAAATCCATCATCTTAGATACGAAAAATTGTATGGAAGGCAGAAGCGAAATTAAGCAACAAATTTTAGGTTCAAATGTGTTCTAGCTTGCTTCCAACCACTTTTTGTGAAAGATCTTGACTTGATAAATATGTTTTGAAGTTGTAAAATATGTCAAAGATCTTTTCCTTGGATTTTTCAAATTTATTTCAAGTACATAAAGATTATGATTATGCAATTTGAAAAAGCACGTTTGCCTTGAGAAAAACTTTGAGCTCATGCAATGCAATCTACCATATATCCTCACATATATTCTAAGTCCTAAAGATATAATCCAAATATGATTTTAGACTTAGCTTTATGTCTTGTGTCTTGGATCTTTTCTTGAACTTGATGCTTTGACTTGTTGGATATGACAATGTTTGACACTTTGTTGGTTTTGATCATTTTTCACCATGGTTATGATATTGTGCTTCTCTTAGATGTTGTCCATGGTTAGTTTTCTTTGATCTTGGTGTTGCTCTTGATCCAATGATCTTGCCACTTTGATATAACATCACTCTTCTTGTGTGGCTACATCATACATGTTCAAAATCCACATATGATTGATGCTTTTCGCTATTGATCAATGCACTTCTCTTTTTGTTGTTGCCACTTTGTTATCATCAAAACATACCTTGTATCTACAACTTTACGTTTCGTATCGTTTCTACGATTTACGTTTCTACCACTCCTTCCGTTTTTATGTAAAAACTCGATTTTGACAAAATTAGCTGCAACTTTGGATCAAGATTAGAAACTAGCTGAAGTGCGTACCAACCCAAGGACAAGGTGGTCTAAGAGAAGTAAAACCAAGCTCAAATGGATGAGAGATTACATTATGTAATAGGCTAAGAGATTGCATGATAGGTTGAGATATTGCATGGTAAGCTAAGAGATGCGTAATGATAATGGTTGTTAGAAAAGGGGAAATTAATGAAGTGCCTTACCTCCTTTGCGTCTGAGATCATCGTAATTGACCTAGAAATTCCTCAATCTTTGGATAAGAACGTTATGCATGATATTTTAACGGAGAGTTGAACTGTTTATTCTGCACCATTGACGGTTGGTTTCTTTATTTGATTTTGTTCCATTTCTTTTGTTTCTTTCGTTTTGATTTTGTTTCAAACGCCATGTAGTCATAATTATTGTTTGAAGTGCTTTGAGAGATAGATTCGAAAAAGGAAGCGCACATGTATTATTTGTTGCTATAACATTCCTTTTAAGATGGCGAGCCAGCCTCGAATCATTTCTTAGTTCTCCACAAGGATGCGAAATCTAAGGGACACCCTGAAGCCCCCAAGGTGTATCCATTTATTCGCAATCAGCATCGTCCAAATTAAGCTCTCAAAACGGAGTGAGCCAAGAAGCCTGAGAAGGCAAATGCTTGCAGTGGGAAGATCTTTGTGATGGTTCCCCATGATCATTTTGGACCCATTACGACAGAGAATGACCCTACAAGAAATCGTGGTGTTCTAGTTGGTGACTCGTGGGAGGATAGGATGGAATGTGGACAATAGGGTGCTCATCTTCCTCATATTGCTGGAATTACTGGCTATAATAGGTATGTGGCTCAGTCTATTGCCATTTCTGGTGGTTACGTGGATAATGATGACCATGGTGAGTGGTTCCTTTATACTGGCAGTGGTGGAAGAGTCATACGCATAACGAAGCGTTGTTCTGATCAGAAGTTTGAGAAGATGAATGAGGCCTTGAGCATTAGATGTCATAAAGGTTATCATGTTTGGGTAGTTAGATGAGTTTTTTCTTTATTCCATGAAAGATAACATATGATTCAATGCAAAGGTGGATCTAGGTAAAGAGAAGCGGGACAAGTGTCCACCCTTAAAATATGATGTAAAAATACAAAAATACCCTTATGTTAAAATTCAAGTTTTTCCAATTTAATTTCGGGGTAGGATATTATAATAACCAATTACGATTACTACAAATGTTACTACCAGTCAATTTCACCGTTAGATCAATTATGTTGATCTAACGGTTATATTTATTTTCATCTTTGTATGGCTATGGTTCCCCATATTTAATACTTTATATTTATTTTCACCTTTGTATGTTTATGATTCCCCATATTTAATGCTTTTACATTAAATATTGGGATCATAACCATACAAAGATGGAAATAAATATAATCGTTGTATCAACATAATCGATCTAACGGTGAAATAGATTGGTAGTAACCATGGTTGGTTGTTACGATATCCTACCCCTTTAATCTCTTTCCTTCTATTTTATTTTCTGTGACTTTTTTTTTCTCCTCCACCTTCATTATCCAAACCTAACAGCAGAGAGCTCTATTCCAGACTCATCATTTGTATCTACATACTGATTCATCTCCTCTCAAATCTCAATATCCGTTATTGGAAGTTGGAACATTTGTTTCTTTCTCTATCATTGGTCCAGTTGAGTCACAGACCCATTCAACCAGCAGCTGCTCACAAGTCACATTTCAGATCAGAATTAAATCTATATGTACTTAACTCATCGAATGTCCACCCTTTATTAATTTTATGGATCCGCCACTGATTCAATAACCGGGGCAATAATTGTCTTACTTATATAACAAAATTACGTTTAGATGTCTTTACTTTCAAATGTGTCACCTTTTCAGGATGTTCCAATTTGCTGCCCTAGGTTGATTTTTTTTTTATTTTTTTTATAAAATAGGTTGATTTTTATGTCTTGTGAAGTCCGATGTGGTTTTAGTTTTGTAGAATTTTTTTTACACAAATTATGTATAATTTAATATTTGTACACTGCAGGCATTTGACGTGGATATTAGTAGTTTAAATTAACGAAAATACTTTTCTTATGTTATAGGAAAATAATTACTCGTATTGTAAAAATAAAATTATAAATGGGACCCACAGGTAAGAGGAGGAAGAAAAAAGAGTTATGAGACCCAATTCTTATTTGTGTGTATAGAAGTACGAGAGTTATTTATCTCATGTAAAATGAGATTAACATAACCTTAAATTAATATGTTTTGCGAAGAACATAATAATGATGTAAAAGAAGTAAGACATTAGAAGTATAATTTAATTATGTGTTTCTTTGACACAAGTTAAGGAATATAATAATATTTATTACTTTTCTTTAAATAACCATAATTATTTAATGATTAAATATCATAATGTATTTTGATTTTTCAAGGTGTTAAAAACTTATTCTGTCACCTTAAAATAGTCTCTTACTATTTTTCGTAATACTTAGTAAAAAAAATATGAAATAAAAAGTAAGTGTATTTGTTATATTAGGTATATATGAATACTTAATATTTTTAATTATTAAAAAAATTAATTGGGATGATTTTGTGTTATTCTTTCTCACTTAACAATCAATTAATTGAAAATAACATTTTATTTGAAAAATAAAGAAAATACAAGAGTTATACTTTATTATTATTTTATAAAATGGTTTCATTTCATAAACTCAATTTGGGAAACAAAAATATTAAATGGTATAGAATTAATTAAAATACCGTTAATTCATTTTTATTTAAATAATTCAAATAAAATTTGATTCACTTTATTACACTTCATTCCTTTTGTTTCTAATTAAGAGAATTCTATACGAATTTTTTTAGATTAATGTTTTCTTATTATATTTATTAAATAAAATAAGAGAGTATTGTTAAAGTAATAATATTTGTTTATCAAAAAAAAAGTAATAACATTTTAATTATTTTAATCGAAGATTATTTATTTAAATGCAGTTATATTCTCATAATTTAAGCAATTTTATATCTTTCTTATTTTTGTGTAATTATTTTATATAAAATAAATTTTCAAACAAATATAATAAATTGGCTCAATGATCGTGTTATCCCTATTTTAAAATTAATTTATCATTTTATTTATTTTCTTAAACTACGTACCAATCTATCATTTTTTTAAAAATCATATATCAATCTGTCCCAATTGGTATAGAGTTTGAGAAAATAGATAAAATCATAAATTAATCTTAAAAGAAGGATAAAACAGTTAATCAGCCAAATAAATATATAAAATAAAATAAAGTTTATCAATATATATATATATATATATATATATATATATATAAAATAAATATATAAAATAAATGTTACGAAGTGATTATACATACGAACCTTGAAAACAGATACAATTCATCTTTATTATTGATTTTGAGCTTAATGACCAAGCAACTTTAACAAGAAGTTTTTGAATATTTTTATATTCTTAATGAATACCTTCATTTTTATTAAGTATTAAAATAATTATTATGATTTTGTTACTGTATTTCTTTGGTACAGATTAAGAAATAAGTAAGCACAGCTAAGCTAATATGCCCTGGAGAAAGCCAGTTGGGAAAATGTGGTAGACGGGTTGGGACCAGTCTTTAGTCTTCTATTCCGGTGAACAATGTTCCAGTGATTAGGCGGGGAATATACATTTACTACTTTTCAATAACTAGGTGTATTTTAAATTTCAAGATACTAAAAATTTATTATAGCTTCTTAAAATATTTAATTACTAACTTTTATAATATTTAATAAAGAAACTATTAAATAAAAAATTAAGTGTTTTTATTATTTTTGTATATTGTAAATATATTTTACTTTTTTATTATTTAATATAAAATTATTACCAAAATAATTGTTTGAGATTATTTAGAATCATTCCTTCTGATTTTATGTGTGCATGAGATAAAATATCTCATGGAAGATGATAAACATGTTCCCCTTTAATTAATCAATTAATCCCCACCATCACTAATTTTTTTTTCTCCCACTTGTGTTCTTCCACTCTTTTTTATAGCATCTTTTCTTCTTGTAGACCAGGAAGGGTTCTATACGATAATAAGCAAGCTTCATTCCCAAGAAGGGGACTGAAGTTACAAATATATAGGATTTTATAATTCTCATGTTGAATAAAAATTGAAATCTCATGTTGTAGAGATAAAAAGCATGTGAGACTGATGTGTAAGAAAAATTACATGTAGGACTCATGTCAGCACGAAAATCGAAGGGTGTGTAGGAAAAATTGAATTCTCATGCTAAATGAGAATTATAAAACCCAAATACATAATCAATTAAGTAGTGGACCAAAGGTTATGTTTGAAAGGTTGACATGAAAGAAGTTACATGGAATGAAACCACAAAACTTGTAACGGTCTCCACAAAGGTAGAAGACCCAATTTTAAACCTCAAGTTGTAGGCAAGTGAATCGAAGGTGGATGCTTCTCTAACAAAACAATTCCTCCTAGACGTGTTTGGTCGCATCGTTTTCCAGGAAAGTAATTTTGGCATAGTCAATTCTCCACGTTTGGTTTGGTTCATGTCATGAATTTTATCCATCAATACCAGTTGCCTAACTATCGACAATTGCATGTTAAAAAGCAACAAAAGCACTATTTCATAAAGCAATTTGGAAGGTGATATTTGTCTGGAAATCGGATAAGTTAATATATAAAATGGTGACAAGATTATCCCTAACACGTGAGCAAAGTTTGCATAAAATGGTACATCACTCATTCAGCTCGCATAAAAGGTTATTCTTAAAAGGATTATTTTGTAATTTTAATAAATTTTTCCATCAATATTTTATCTTCAACCAAACACACATTCAAGAATTTCACTCAATTTTTCTGGTAAAATTTTACCCAACCAAACAATTTTTTAAAAATTTTCCTATCTAACTCACATTCCCTACAATCCCTAGTAATTACATTTTTCTAATAAAAAAAAATTTCACCTCAACCAAAACACTCCTCGCGCTTTATAGATGAATTGCAACTTTTCAATTCAATTTCGGCAAGCACAAGAGTACTCTTAGATTGCATCACATATGTGTACAGATTAGGAAAACGTATTTCTGCACGGGAATAGAATTATTTTATTCCTCGTGTGGTAAAGATAGAAAATCAGCTGATAACAACAATAATAATAACCAATCAACTGCTAAACCAACTTAGTTAATGATGAATAATCTTCTAGATGTGAAGTTCCAACATAATAGAACATATATAACGATGTCGTTACTTGTCATAAACACAGCCTAACAAAGGAGATTGACAGCCAAACCAATTAATAAATCTGCATCTACTGCTCATGGCCCCCAATAATGGACAGAGATGATCCCTTTCTTCATCGTATTTAAGTACACTTCTAAGCCTATGTTTTTGGATGGACTAGGTCAATAGTTATTAAATCTGAATCGATGGATTCTGGTTCAACCAGTAAAATTAAATTTACATAACAATACATAATAAATATTAAATTATAAATATTATAACTAACAAATGAAATTGATCTAGTGGTAAACTTTCAAGTTATCAAATTTGATGACTCAAGAACAGATACCAATTTGACATCGATTTAAGATCGGTTCATCGACTTTGTATCGGTGCATTGATTTCATATCGGTTTAAATGCATAACCGATCCTATACCAAAACTGGATTGATTGAGGATCCAGTTTTCATGTTAACTAGTTGGATCAACCGGTCCAGTTCAGTTTTCAATTTTCACAACACTGAACTAGGACTTTGAAGAGAAAATATGAAGAAAAAAGGAATGAAGGGTTAATTTATTTATTTTTTTTTGGTGAAAATGAAGGGTTAATTTTAATTTTGAGTAAACATTCTCCTTATCTGATACGTTTCTTAAATTTAAAGGAATAAAATGATTATCTCCCAAAAAAAAAAAGGAATAAAATGATAATAAATAACAAGTAAGCGTTATTGCACACGAAAGACCCTTGCCCTTATTATGAAACACAAAAAAGCAATCTATTTAGTAAACATCCATCCCCCCGTCAAGAATATTAACCGAAAGTGATTTGAAAAATATTAAATTGTGATAAAGATCAATACCTTATTAATACTGCAGTTTTACCTCTTAACATAATCATATAAAAAATTAAAAATATTAATATTAATATTAACAAAATCATAATATTTTCTCAATAGTATTAGAATGCATGGATATGTTATAAACAGATGTTTAGCCAATAATTTAAAAAAAAATCAAAATACATACTAGGATATTGTAACAACCAAGTAGTGTTATTATTCATGTTACTACCAATCAATTTCACGGTTAAATTGTTGATCCATCGGTCATATTTATTTTTATCTTTGTATAGATATGATTTCCCAAATTCACTATGATTTCCCAAATTCACATTAAATATGGAGAATCATAACCATACAAAGGTGAAAATAAATATGATCGTTGCATCCACATAATCGATCCAACGATGAAATTAATTGGTAATAATATTGATAATAGCACTATTTGATTGTTACAATATTTCTATGTTATAAAACAGATGTTTAGCCAACACTTTTTTAAAAAAAATATCAAAATACATTTCTTATTGTTATCTTGTCTTATTAAAAGACAATCACATGGCATTTAAAAAAAAAGAAAAAAAAAAGAAAAAAAAAAAGACTCACAACACAATCCAGACCAGAACACACAGAAAATGTGTCGTAAGGCAGTGGTATTTTTGAAATATGGTAAGGAAAGAGGATTAAAATTGTCCATTAAGCGTAAAAAAAAATGAGAAATGAAGGATGATTTTTTAATTTGATCGTTGAGGTGAGCCTGTGATTGGAAAATCAATCGATCTATCTGGGCTTGGAAATTGGATGCTTGAGATCGCCGACTCTTGTTTGTTAAAGGTTTTCTAAATCGATGAATCCATGGTCTGATCTACGAACGAATAACAACTAAAACTCTGCAATCAGGGCGGTGCCGTTGAATTCCGCAATGGCATCATCGGCGGCGCCTAATGTCGATCTCTTCGATGCTTATTTTCGACGCGCCGATTTGGATCGAGATGGCCGTATCAGCGGTGCTGAAGCTGTGTCCTTCTTCCAAGGTTCCGGTTTATCCAAGCAGGTTCTCGCGCAGGTCTTTCTTTCTATCTCTCACTCTTTATTTTTTTTTAATTTTCTGCTCATGATTCACGTTTTTCTTGATATTATCAACTTCCACTAAGCGTTTTTAATGATTTTGGAGTGTTGTTTTGAAATTAATTAGCACTATACATGTATGTTACTATTTCGTTAACATCACTTGTTGGCTTGGTATGCAGATTTGGGCATTTGCAAACCAAAGCCAAAGTGGTTACCTAGGGCGGCCAGAGTTTTATAATGCCCTTAAACTTGTGACTGTGGCACAGAGTAAGCGAGAACTAACCCCTGAAATGGTAAAAGCAGCATTGTATGGCCCAGCTGCATCTAAGATTCCCGCACCTCAAATTAATTTCAGTGCTACTGTTGCACCCCCATTGAGTTCTTCTGTTGCTGCACCTGCACATGCACCAGCACCTGCACCACAGATTAGCCCTGTTGTTAATCCTGTATCCCACCAAAATCTTGGACTAAGAGGGGCAGTTCCGAATTTGAGTGCAAACCAGCAAAACTTTCCTTCTCAGGGAAGTCAGTTAGTAAGGCCTCTGCAAAATTTGTCTACTTCTGCTTCTGCTCCTAATCTAGCAACCGGTGTTGCCACCACTCATGGAATCTCTGGAGTGGTGGGTGTTGGCGGAATTCGACCTCAAGGCCTTGGTGTCTCAAGTTATGGGTCCACTGGCAAGATGGGTGGAGCTCCGGAAGTAACTTCATCTCCAGTATCAGCTAGAGGAAGCGGTCCCGCATCAACACAGGACATGTTTGGGCTTGGAATGTCTGGATCAAATGTTGCACAGTCGCCTAGACAATATCCTGCCTCTGGCACAAAGCCATTAGATCAAGTGGTTAAGGATTCTAAATCAGTGGATAATTCTGTGAACGGTTTTGGTTCTGATTCGTTTTTTGGGGGGGATATGTTCTCAGCTAGCTCATTTCAGCCAAAGCAAGATTCTTCTCCGCAAGGATTTTCTTCTGGTAGTTCATTGCTTTCTTCAGCTATTGTTCCTGTATCTGGAGGGAACCAGCAATCTATTAGGCCTGGTGCACCTCCTGCTTCGCAGAGCTCACTTGCAACCCAACCTGTTGGTGCACAGCTTCAGCAGACCCAACCGGTGGTGAAACAAAACCAGCATG
This sequence comes from Gastrolobium villosum, assembly GCA_032173675.1. NCBI lineage: Eukaryota > Viridiplantae > Streptophyta > Magnoliopsida > Fabales > Fabaceae > Gastrolobium > Gastrolobium villosum. Next base: position 1,251 of record JAVKPL010006575.1, on the reverse strand, counting down.
CTTCGGACCAGACACGTAATACGATGAATTCAGCTGGACTTCCAGCGAGATTGCAAGATTCTGCTTCCGGTCAGGCCCAATCTCCCTGGCCAAGGATGACTCCGACTGATGTTCAGAAATATACGAAAGTATTCATGGAAGTAGACACGGATAGAGATGGGAAAATTACTGGGGAACAAGCGCGTAACTTGTTTCTTAGTTGGAGATTGCCAAGGGGTATATTTTTTATACTTCTACTTCCTTACTGTTTTGCTAGGACAGCAGGCTTAAAATGCTTTCTTTAATTTTCTTCTTCTCTAGTTCTTTAGCTGCACATGCAGTAGGCAATCTGTTTAAATATGATTTATTACACCTAATGCGGAATGTAGGTTTCATTTGATAGCATTTGCTTTTTGTCTTTTGGGGGTGCAGAGTGGGGTTCTGTTTTATTATTCTAGTTTTCACGTCCTCCATGTGTTTTACTTTTCAATGGCTAGCTAATTCCCTGACCGTTATTTTTATACCATGTTTTATATTTTTCAGAGGTTTTAATTCAGGTCTGGGACTTATCTGATCAAGATAATGATAGCATGCTTTCTCTCAGGGAGTTTTGTATTGCGCTGTACCTAATGGAGCGACACAGAGAAGGACGTGCTCTTCCAGGAGTACTACCAAGTAACGTTGTGCTTGATTTACCACCTGCTGGTCAACCTGCCACTCACTACACTCCTGTAACTTGGGGGAACCCATCAGGTGTTTTTCCAATTATTTAGCAGTTTTTTTCCTTCTTCTTTTGGTTATAAGGAATCACATGTATGGAAAAAAATTTCTTCTCATATTTTTGTTTCTCTCCCCCTTTTTATCTTTGGAAGGTTTTCTACAACAACAAGGGATGACTGGTTCTGGTGCTCGACAAGTGAACCCTGCTGCAGGTCGCCGCCAAGGCCGGCTGTCTCCCTCAGCCTGATGAAGAACCTCAAACAAGCAGCCGAAGTCCAGAGTTAGGTCTTTGGAGAAGCACCTCATAAATCAGCTGAGTTCAGATGAGCAAACTTCTATTAATTCAAAGTTTCAAGAAGCAACCGAAGCTGATAAGAAGGTTCCTATACTATCTTTGTTTCTTGCATCACTTCTATCTTTGTTACTGGTATCTCTGAAGATTGCACAGAAAGTTCATATTCTAGATTGTAATTTTGGAATGCTTATCATTATTTTAGCCCATATAATGTGTGCCTGATTAGACTCTATTGTGTTTCAAATTGAACACTGACA
>JAVKPL010006574.1:0-26770 GCA_032173675.1 Gastrolobium villosum | reverse complement strand
ACCATCATGAGCCCGAATCAGTGCTAGCCACACGGAATGTCATGGCAGGAAAAAAATCGATAGTTGAATGGCTAATTCTATGGAAATCCAAACCAGTAGAAGAGGCTACGTGGATGACGGAATCTGATGTTAAGGGGCAATTCCCTGATTTTTGCCTTGAGGACAAGGCAGTTGCTAGAGCGGATGGTATTGATAGCAAACCAGGGAATACTCCACCAGGCAGCCCATCATTAGTTGGGCCACTCAAAGAGATGAAGGGAACTAAGCCCATGTTGGTTTACCAAAGGAAGAATAAGAAAGGGAGAGGGAATGACGTGTACTAAGGGGGAAAAGTATTGTGTTGACAGTTATAGTGAGAGAGTGAGTGGAGTAGTTTGTTATTTTGTTTGTTATTACTTTAGAGGCTATAAAAGAAGGAAGGGAGGTAAGGAAAGGCATTCATTCAATTCTGTTAAGATTCTATTTGTATAGAGGGGCTAGAGGAGAGATCTCCATAGCTGGGAGCTTGGCTCTTTATCATTTCATTTCTGTAATCATTTACTTTTCATCAATATATACATTGTCTCCCTCTTTTTCTGATAGGAGGGGATAATTTCCTATCAGTTACACACATGCAAAACTATTTTTCGACACTTAATAGAGATCTCTTTTGTTGTACAACTTAAAATAAAACAAGAAAGAGATTCCCAGGCCAGACACAAGCTAGACTTAGTCTTGAGATGTTTTTGGTAAAATATATAACTTTCAGGACAAAGGCAGGGACTATTTAAGAAAGCAACAATTTAATGTGATGCATATCTTATAATATATCGGAAGGTGTAATGTTGAAAATGCTAGATGATATGGTTTGAGTTTAATTCTTGGAGATTGTATTCTGACAGAAGGGGTATTGATTTAGATATTATCCTGTTCTTTCTATGCAGTTTGGGCTTTGAAAAAAAAAAAACATTTATACTTAGTTGGTGGTTCTAGTTGAAACCTATTATTATATTACTGCGTTGAATTATTTAGCCAGATGTTGGACAAAAATCAATCAAAAAACAATGCTGAGTTGATTTTTCTTCCTAATTTTCAGCTGGATGGATTGGAAATGATGCTATTTCTCCCATCATTGGTGAGCATGATCCTTACGTTAGTGTGTTTGGGAGGGTAAGTAACATCCTAATTGAGTCCTCCTCCTCCTCCTCTCTCTCTCTCATGATTTTTGCGTGTACATCTAACGAAAAGATTTTGCTTTCAGGAGTTGACTCATATACGTGTTGTCACTGTACTTATGACCTTTATCATGGTTGTTGCCATTCTTACTTCAATTGCTATTGTTCGGCGCATCCTTATGGCAACATCTGTCCTGAAGGCACGCATCACCTTATGATATGCAATTATTAAACTATCATTAAATTGCTCATTTTTGTTCATTGAATTGATTTATGGTATTTATTTTTTGACCTTAACTTTTCAAGTGCTTCTACACCATAAGTAATGTATTACTGGCTAATGAGGACTATGCTATTGGCGATGGCAGTATCCACAGTTTAATCCAACTATGTTCATAGAGACTTGATCGGTGATTCCTCTTGTTTTAACTAGACATTGAAGGATGCTTAACCTTTTATCTTCCTCTCTGACAACTGTATTTTTCATAAACCATAGCACTTTCTTTGTTGATATATGATATATGTCTTGCTTGTGGAACATTTTGTTTTTCATTTTTGTGGCCCTTGCCCCCTTGTGATTTGTTGAGTTTACACATCCAGTTGTAACAATGTTAAACACAACTTTTTAACTAAATTGTTACAAGTAACTTTCCCATGACACATCAATGTTAGAACCACTAGTAACTGTAAAATGATAATATAGCATTCTTTCCATTACTCAATTCAATCAATTTATCTGATTTAATGCAAATTTTGTTCACAGGTTGCTGCAAAAGTGATAGGAGAAGTTCGAGCACTCATTATTTTTCCACTCATACCATACGGTATCCTTGCAGTTTTTTACATGTTCTGGATTTCAGCTGCTCTCCATTTGTTCAGCTCAGGCCAGATTGTTCAGAATGACTGCAACTCTAACTGCTGCTCGTATGATCTTTTGGCAAAACGGGTGAACTGTGATCGTTGTTGTGGATATAGTATTCATTACACACCACATATTGGAGTTTCCATCCTTTTCCACCTATTTGGGGGTTATTGGGCTACACAATTTTTCATAGCATGCTCCTCAACAGTGATTGCCGGGTCTGTAGCATCTTATTACTGGGCCCGTGGTGAAACATCTGTAAGTTACAATGCCTTGTCCAAAAAGAATATTGCAATTCAGAGGATTCAGTAGTGCTGTGAGGATTTTTTTGCAGTCAGCATAACTCAAATTTTATAAGATTGAACAACATGTAGTCCCAGCCTAAGCAGCAGCACCATAGTTTGCTATTTGGCTCAGAAATGGTTCTGAATCAGTACAAGACATAGCATCATAAATTATTGAAATATGGCTGAAGGGTTGGGTTTAACTAGATTATTAAACTACTTGTGTCAAGGACTCAAGCCGAATTTGTAGCTTCTTAATATTGAAAAACAAATTCAGATCAAACTTGCAAACTGCTAGAACTAGTTCTTGTTTGTTTGGCTGATTTGAATTTGAGCATCTATTAATTGAACATTTTGGTTTTGATACTTACAATATTCTCTGTTATCCATGTTATTAAATATAATTCATGTTTCTCAATGCAGCCAGAAATTCCATTTCTTTCGGTCTTTTCCTCCATGAAGAGACTTATGCGTTACAGTCTTGGGTCTGTGGCTCTTGGCTCTCTGATTGTGTCATTTGTGGAATCAATTCGCTTTCTGCTTGAATCTATTCGTCGAAAACTAAAAGTCTCTAGTCATGAGCCTGACACCTGGATTGGCAAGGCTGCATATCAATCTTCTCAATGTTTTCTCAGGTGTATTGAGTGGACCATCCAATCAGTAAACCGAAATGCTTACATAATGGTAAAAAAAAAATTTATCTACAGGATCTATCATTAAGCAGGTTTTTATGCATGCATCTTGTGCATAAACAGGTGTTTATTGTTGTGGTGCAATAATTCTTTTAACAAATAGGGATATAGTTTAGGACCCCAATAGAAGTGAGAGCCCATTCTTGTGTACTTGTGAGTTGTGACATTGTGATTGGCATGTTTGGGAGAGATTGAATCTCATTTCCCTTCCTTGGATGTGTTTTATTAAGGTATACTTTAACAAAGCCATAGAGACCAAAACATGTCCTAGAGGTTACATGGAGAAAATGTGAGTTTAGTTCTACACAAAAGAATAAAAGAAGGGTTTTATAATTCTCATGTTGAAGGAGAATTGAAATCTCATGTTGTAGAGATAAAAAGCATGTGGGACCCATGTGTTAGAAAGAATTATATGTAGGACCCATGTCAGCACGGAAACCGAAGGGTGTGTAGGAAAATTATAATTCTCATGTTGAATGAGAATTATAAAACCCATAAAAAAATGATGATAAATAGAGTTGAGTCTACAACAATGCATCTTGCTTTGGACTATTTCTTGGAGAAGTCTTAAATTAGACTTTGTTATTTATTCTTTGACTTTTCTGATTTTAACTTATTAATTATCTTCTTGACGCATGCAGATTGCAATAACGGGGAAAAGTTTCTTTAGTGCTTCCTCTATTGCAACAGAATTGATCATGAGTAACATTCTAAAGATTGGACGTCTTAATGTGATTGGAGATGTCATTTTGTTTCTTGGAAAACTGTGTGTCAGCCTCTCAAGTGCTGTGTTTGCATTCCTCATGTTGGACACACACAAGTACGGATCTGGCCATAACAAGACCTCATCTCCACTCTTTCCTGTTGTGGTATGTTTTCCGTAATCTAATTAAGATATTAAATAGCAAAATCAATTACCATTTAATAACATTAATATCAATAACACCTTTTTACCAAACTAACAGGGTCGGTGGTAGATGAACTTAAATGAAAGTTCAAAAAGATTGAGAAAATTACCATTTAACAAAAGCAAACCAAAAACCAAAAAATCACCTCCCGTTAAACCCGACTAACGAGTGTGGGGTGGAGGTAATATTTGTACGCAGCCTTACCCTTACATAATTGCAAAGAGGCTGTTTCTTGGATTTGAACTCATGACCTTTTTAGTCATGAAAGAACAGTTTTACCACTGCTCTGATTATTTAACAAAAGCAAACAAGTAATAAAATTAAAAATTGTAGTTCAGTATTATGGTTGTCCGACCATTTACTCTTAATATAGTTAAGAGTCTACTAATTCACCATTAAATGTGAATTCTAGACAATTTTAGAACCTTATTTTGTATTTTGTGTGATGCAGGTTTGCTGGGCTCTTGGATATATTGTTGCAACTCTTTTCTTTGCAGTTGTGGAGATGTCAATTGATACCATTGTTCTCTCATTCTGTCAGGACTCTGAAGAGCATCAAGGGTCTGCCCAATATGCTCCTCCACTTCTTATTGAAACTCTTAGTGACCAAAATGAGATGCAGAGACTTACACAAGGACCCCAATGAAACATGTCATGCATAATTTTGCTGATTATGACAAGAGTTAGATTTTTATTAAGGTGTTTATTTTTGCCAGCGTAGTTCTGTTCTTACATACCTTGTATATATGTTTATATAACAGTGCTGGACAAAGGTGGGGCTCGTGGAGTTGCCTTTGGGCAATTGGGTTATGTAGGATTATCATGCCATAGGCACAAACAGAAGATACTCATTATCCTTTTCCTTTAAAATTATAATCTTTTTAAAAAGTGCATCTCTTCTAATGAATTAGTAAAGCTAGTTGAGAGTTATTGGTTGTTCGTTCTTTACTTTTATTGCAAAATCCCAAATCTTCTTTTCATTCAAACGAACCAAAATTCATATAAAATGCGTAGTTATTAGTATGATAGATACAAGATACGCATAATATAATGCGATACGATTTACGAGTTTTGCTATATATGTATCAAGAAAGGAAAGGGGTTGTATCAATACGATATAAAATGCTATGATATAAAAATTAAATAAAAATTTATAATTTTTAATATAAAAAAATTACTTTATACTTTAACTGAAAAATAACTTTTAGGTTAAGCAAATGACTCTAATGTTTTTATAGTGAATGTATATAAGTTATCTATATTCACCTCCAAAACGACATCGTTTTGAGTTGAAAGATTAAAAATTATAATGATAAAAACTATTATAACCCTAGAATAAATTATAATTATAAAAACATCTTAATTTTTTTTCTTAAAACAACATCGTTTTGGCTCAATACAGAAAAAAACAAACCCTAAAAAATAGGGTTTTATTAATCTAATGTTAAAGAAGATAAATTATCTCATGTTGTAGAGACAAACAGCTCCACCACTGAAAAAAATAAAAAATAAAAAGAAAAGAAAAAAGATGGCACTGTTGTTATCGAAGGGTATGTAGGATTTCTTATCTCGTGTAGTATGAGAATAGTTTTTCCCAAAAAAATAGAGAGATGATATTCTTACTACTAAATTTCCCATTATCAACTTACTACCTATCTAACCACCAGATAGGTAGTAAGTTAGTAGTTGAAAATTTGGTAGTAAGAATATTCCTCCTCAAAAAAATATGTCAAACAAGCTCTAAATGTCCCTTATTTTCTTTATTTCAATTTTTTTAGAAAATGTAAAATTTGAAGTGCAGAGTAGGGGTGTTCGCGGTCTGGATTTGATCGATTTTGGAAGCAAAAATCATCTGATCCAATCATTTCGGTTTGATCATGTAATTATCCATTCGGTTTGATTTTTTTTTCAAATCCGATCCAATCCAATTTTTTTCATTTTAGATTGGATCGGTTTTCGTTTTTTTGAAAATCCTAAAATTTGTTTCATGATTATTGTGCAAATAACATATTTTTTATATATTGGCTTTGTAATTTTTTTTTGAAATACAAAACATCAGTAAACGATAATTTAGTTTTTTTTTTTTTTTGGCTATAAGATATGAAGCTCTATACATATGAAATTTTGTTGATGAGATGTGACTAGATTTTTTTCTTGGATTTAGTTAATGGTTTAGAAATCTTTGGGCTATGATTGGGGAAAGACCCAAGTAGGTAGAGGAAAATTAATATGTTGGATCGGTTTTCATCAACCAATCCAAAATCCGATTCAATCCAATTAAAATTTACGATTTTTTTTTTCGATTTTTGATTTTTCAATTTATTTGATTTTCGGTTTGGTCACCGCGATTTAAATCAATTTGTATCAGTTGATGAACATCCTAGTGCAGAGCTTTGATAATCAACAGCACTAGTAATTCCATAATCAACAGCACTAGTAATTCCATAATCAACAGCACTAGTAATTCCATAAATACAAGATAACAAAAATTTATCCAAACAGAATCTACAATCAACAGCACTAGTAATTCCATAAATATTTATAAATTTAATGTATATCCAAACAGATAATATAGAACAAAATCATTCAAAAAGTCTATTTAACCAATAAAATGGGATGAAATGGATTGAGGAGAGAAGAAAGCTATTTTATGTAGTATAAAATAAATAAAAATTAATATACTATGCCATGAGAGGCTATTAGGTCGACCTTTTAAATTGAAGTGTGAGACCTTTTTTTGTGGATGAAAATAGACCTTTTTATTAAATGAGCTTTTATATAAGTTCAAGTCTGGTTCCAACAACCAATTTTAGACATATAAACTCAGCCCTTAACGAGTCAAGTGAAAGACCCTGGTTAGTAGGGGTGTTAACGGGCCGAGCCGAGCCGAGCTTTGATCTTAACGGGCCAAACCTGTATTTAAACGTGTCCGACTGGCCTTAGCCTGTTACCTGTCACGAATATAATATTGGCCTGTGCCCTGGTTTATTTACAAAAAATAAAAGCCTGTGTGAACCCTGTCTTAACCTGTTAGCATGTTAAACAATAAAAATAAGAGAACAGAATTCCACAAAAAAATCAATTTCCAGATAGAAATCTTAGCTTCCAATTTGTAGCAATAATTTACAAAGTCTACAATAAATAAATAAAAATTAAAGTGAGAGAAGGTAGATAACAGGTTGTATTATCTTAGCCCATTATACAAAAAAGTGTCAACAAAAATAAAAAATAAAATAAAAAATAAATTGACACAAACAAGCAGTGCACAGTGGAACGAATGAGTTTTTGTGGGTTTGTTTGTGTGAAGGAGGATGAATGATAATATAGAACAACACTAGTAATTCCATAAATATACATAAATTCAATATATATCCAAATAGCATAATATAGAATAAAATCATTCAAAAAGTCTGTTAAACCAATAAAATGGGGTAAAATAAATTGATGAGAAAGAGAGTTATTACAAGTGGTATAAAAAATATAAATAAATATTTATATACTAGGCTAGCCTGGGAGGCTCTAAGGCCGAGCTTCTGAATTAGAGCCTGATGCCTTTTTATTAAACGAGCTTTTATACAAGTCCAAGTTTGGTTCCAACACGAATTTTTATTAAACGAGTTCAGGCCTTTACGAATCGAGTTAAAGACCCCTATTTCGTTTACCACCCCTAGTGGTTCGTTTATCGCCCCTACTTAGAACAACTCAACTCGCGTTAGACAACTTCTTTGGGCCTGCTTGAGGTAATATTTATGGGCCTCAGTATTTTTATACAAAAATGGGCTACATGATTTGGGTGGAAACCCCAAATGGGTCGACCGAAATAACTCAGTGGACAACGTTACACCTGTAACGTTAACATGAGACCATGTGCTGTGCCACCAGTAGATGCTAGGGAGAGACAGTGCTCAACTCTGCTTATGTTTCTGTCGTGGCGGTGATCAAAGGTTCGGTATAGAAAGCCAAAGCTCCGAGGTACTCTCTCTTCTCCCCTTTTCTTATTTCATTGATTGACGGTGAGGGTTTCTAATGATTCAGAGTGATATGGGTCTTGTAGATTCCGTCATTTTAATTGGTTTAAAATAAAGGGGTTAGTTTTGAATTTGGCTATTTCTACTTTGTTGGAGTTGTTGTTGTTGATCATTGGGGGTTCAATCTATGGGGTCTGTCTAATTTGGTACCAAATTGCATAACATTTTTCTCGTCTTATCTTTCTACTTGGTTGAAATTTTAAAATTTAGATGTTAGAGATTTTATTTGCTAATCATGCGACTATGTTAATTCGTATAGGGTTCTTATAGGGTTCCAACTTTGTAACAGCTAGAGCAACTTACACTAACAGTTTGTAACTGAGTGTACATTAATGAGTATGATCTATAATTAGGTGGGAATTGGTAACTAATCCTTTACTGTTATTGTATTCGGTTTGGCTGATGTGTCAGACACTACGTTTTTGGTAGCTATGGTGGTAAGATAGATCCCCGTGCATGCATGTATTCCTTACATGTCCAGCTTGGTATGCAGATTATGGAATGGAGAACCATCAAGCGGTTTTGTATGGATGTTGCTGATTGTGCCTTGGAAGAGATTAGGGCATTAAATGGATGAGGCCTGCAATGACTTTCTCACATACAGTGTAGCAGTCCAATTCTGTGTGTTTTGTAATATAGTCTGGTTGGGCGGTTTGCATTGAGGAAACGTGCAGGACTTGAAGGATATAAGTGAGCCACTGAATGTTAATTCATAGTAGTTAATTGTGCCGCAATAGCGCCGTATGGACATTGCGGTGTCTCGCCGCAAGAAACCGCACCGCGCTGCACCGGAACGTAATAGCGGCCATTGCGATCGCATTTGTGGCCATATTGCTGTCATAAGGCAAAATGCCAATTTTGTCCTAAATTTAAATGTGTAACAGAAAAAATTTAAGGGTTTTTTAGTCTATCCGCGTCTCTCTCTGTCACTTTTGCTATCTCTGTCTTTAAAAATGTTTCTTTTTGTCATTATTTCTGTCATATATCTATTCCGCTATTTCCATAACCACAACCCGCTATAACGCTTTAGAGTTTTTCGGGGTTGGCCGCGACATGCCGCAATCCGCATTTGATAACTATGTGTCAATTGGTAGTTGCTAGTGCCCTATGATCTAACTTTGATGACTAAGACATTGTTCTTTTGTTTCTTGGATTGCCAAGAAATTAGGGATGGGCCAAGAAAGATGCAAAATTCAGTGATGGATTTGCAGGAACCTAGCCACCAGCCTAATGGATGCTTTCAGCTGGAACTGTTAGCTTTGGTGGTAACTGATATTTACTGATAAAAAAAAAATGGAATATAGCTCCTTACAAAAGGGGAAACCCCTCTTGGTTACACTGAAAAACAGAAAATAAAGATAGCCTAGGACTTAGTACTAGGATACTTTGATTTTTAAAATTGAAAAAAGGAAAAAAGAAAAAATTATGATTAAAACACTCTTAAACATTGAATTGTTTTGCTTGTGTTGAATGGATGGGATACTTTTGACTGTTCAACAAATTATGCTAGTTTCTCTTTGGCTAAGCTTGTTGTATATAAACTTTGCAATCTTTCCCTTCAGTTCGAAGCAAAGTTTCTGCCCTTTACTACATTCCATGGGAACCAGAGGAGTGATTGGGGACAAGTGGTCCATGAGAATTCTTTGGGCTTGCGCTATTGGAAGTGCTGTCGGTAAACATTCTTGACTTTTTTCTGATGGAATCTTCATTCCCCAGATCTTGTTATCAAACTACCTTGGAATTTTTGTGTGCAATGTGTCTCCTTTTTTCATAAATTTTTTTGTTCAATTATAATCTTTTTTTATTAGTATGTATGACTTTACTTGTGTAGGCCTGTATATGGTTGCTGTAGAAAGACAATTACAAAACAGGGATAAGATGCTGGCTGAAGGCTTGAAAGCAATGGAGTCAGGGGAAAGCTATGAGGAAGATGTTTGAAGTTTGAACCATGTCACACAAAAAAGTCTGTAGTATCATATAGCGTATGCAGTGTTTCAGAGTCTTCTAAAAGAGGTTTCTCCTTTTGTTAAAGGTCCCTGCATTCATGTTTTGTCCATTTGCTATAAAATTTGTTAAGGTTTGAGCATTTTCCAGCGGGAAAATAATCAAGTAGATTTCCATTTGGAATGTGTTATGGAAAAGGATTGAAATAAGCTTTCATTGAAAAGGAAAAACAAAAAACATGACCACATTTTTAACAATTTAGTAAATAAACTTGGGGTTTTATATTTCTAATGTTAAATGAGAATTGAAATCTCATGTTGTAGAGATAAAAAGCATGTGGGACCCATGTGTTAGAAAAAATTAGATGTAGGACCCATATCAGCACGGAGATCGAAGGTTGTGTAGAAAAATTTGAATTCTCATGCTAAATAAGAAATATAAAACCCATAAACTTGTTTAGATCCTTTTGAAAGATACCTTTTTAGTTGTAGTTCTTCTTTCATGATTTTGTTATGCCTACTGAAAATAGTTTTCCTTCTTGTTGCTAGCATGATGAGAAGCGTGTGGCGCCAGACTCATATAGGGTCTTAAATCAGTTTGGAGCTATAATCGTTTATTTTGCTCAAAGCTAAGGATCATTAAGTGTAAAAACATTTAAAACAAAACAAAAATTAAAATTTAATCACGAAACATATATGGATTAAAATAATGGTTTTCATTTTCCAAGTAAAAGGTGACTAAAATGATTATTTGGGTGAAAATATCGTTAAATTAAGATGCAACTGGTTTGTGTAACTAAAGCATCGGTTACCCAAACTAAACACGAGCACGTGTATGCCTTCAAGCAAAATTCTCGAGTACAGGAATACATATTTTGGAAAAGTTCAAACCCTCTCGTGTATTGTTTTAAATCACTTATACTCTTATTTTTTTTCTAATCACTTAATCTCCTATGGTTTTTTCTATCCACATCCTTCCTTGACATGTTAGACAATTAATTAAATATACCTATTTTACCCTCCATAGAAGAAAATAAAGTAATGAAAAAGTCCAAATATTATGAAAACTTAAAACGCTTGATAAAAGACTAAAATAAAAAATAGAAAAAAAAATCAAATGTGTTATGTGTCTAAATAAAAAAATAAAAGTGTAAGAAAATCCAGAACACAAGATAAAATAAAAAATAAGATCAAATATATTAAAAATCATAACAGTGACAAAAGCACTAAAAAATAGAAGAAAAAATTAAGATAAAAAATAAGAACAAAAAGACATTACAGTTATGAATTTCTAATATATTTGCTTTTATTTTTTCTATTTTTTTGTCCTTGGTCTATTTTTTTTTTATTTAGATACGTTTGGTTCTTTTTATATCTCTATTTTATTCTCTCTTTTTTTTAGTAGATGTGGTGGCATAAGGCTACAAAAAATCGAGGAGAAAATCAAAACAAAATAGACCAAAAGTGAAAAAATAAAAATAGAAAAAAAATCAAATATATCTAAATAAAAAAGAATAAAATAGATCAAGGGCACAAAAGAAAAAAATAAAAGAAAAAATAAAACTAAATATATTGGAAAATCATAAATGATTTATTTTTATTCTTTTTTTTATCTTAATTTTTCTTCTAGTTTTTTTGTCTTCCATTTATATTTTTTTCATTTGGACAATAATTTTTTTAGTTTTAGTCATTTTGTCGTTGTTTGGTCTTGTTTTTTCTTTTATTTTTTCGATCTTAATCTATTTTCTTTTTTATACATTTATTTGCTTTTTTATTTCACACATTTGATTTTTTTTTCTTTTACTCTTTTATTAAGTGTTCTAAGTTTTTATAATATTGTTATTTTCTTCTTCTAAGAAGGGTAAAATATATATATTTACTTAATTTTCTAACCGTGTTAAGGAATGTCGTTAATGAAAAAAATTACACAGGATTAAGTGATTATGAAAAACACATAAAAGTATGAGTAATTTAAAGCAATACCACTATCGTTATTGTTGAACTCTTCCCTATATACTTTGATCATCGAACTGCTAAAAGGGTTGAATAGTATTACCAAATTGTGACTTTTCTTTTGTTAAATTATTCAGGGCTTTATTGTCTAAATGTGGTGCACTACTGCAGTTAATTATAAAATTACTAAATTAACTCAAGGAGATAATATGAACTAAATAAGAAAAGAGTTGCTGTTGAGCTAATGGCAATGGCAAACCTCAAGTTAGCACACATTTGTTGTTTATGGGCCTATAATAATGTAAGGGGGGGAATGTTTGTACTTCTAAATGATAACACTTGTATTATTTGACTCACAAAAAGACGTGACCCACATCTTTTTTTGTCCACTCTCTTATCCACATGATCCATCTCTTTCTCTCACTTAAAATGATACAACTTTACATCCTTTAAAATGATACACATCTTTCCCATAATATAGTGTCTCATCTGCAGCCGGTTAATTAATATTTGTACGATAATAAGCGCAACATACTTTTCTTATTTAAATGCGGAAGCAGATTGGTTAACTTTTTCTTTTTCCTTATGTATTGTAAACTTTATCACTTTTATGGCCAAAATAAAATGAAAGACATTTCGTCTATATTTTGGACCACTAGGGACATTTCTCACCCTTTTCATTTCCACCTGATTAACACTTTGAATATATCTCAATCATAACTCAATATAGATGAAACATATTACCCAACCATTCATGGCGTAGGCTAGCTCATAAACATGGGTCTCAAATAATGTCAGTGGTGTTACTAAGATAATTACATCAAATACATAAAAGAGATGCAATTAAATAAGTAACATAGACCTGAGTGTACATCACTAACAACACATATAACTATCAACATGGCATAGACATCCCCTATGCTCATCAAAAGGGTAAATGGCATGTACATCTCAAAAGAATAACATCATGTTATGTACAAAATGAAATGTCAATCAAAACATGACTATCAGGCCAGATAGTATCACTTCTCCGGCCACTTGTCGTGTGATGTCTCAGCACCATCAGCTATTGTACCTGAAATGGTAATCCCCATAACGCGGGGTGAGATGATAATCTCAGCAATGGTAATCCCCATAATGCGGGATGAGATGATAATCTCAGCAAAGTAGGGGTCCTTAGAGGGCTAGTCCACCCTCAAATTCACTTCAGGCATAAACAGTATAAAATCATGTATGCATCAGCATATGTATATCAATGAATGTGTGTAATAAATAAATCCTACTAGCCAGAGAATATAACAAGTATGCATTACACAAGGAAACATTGTCTTATGCCTCACACAAGGAAACACTGTCTTGTGTGGCACACAAACATACATACATATACATGCAACATATAACAAATCATTTCAACATACCATATCAAAGAACTATCATCCCTCGGAGTTTGGTGGAACAAACAGGGGATTAACCCCAAGGATCAAAAGCTTACTTGTGAAGCAATGTCCTCCAATATAGTGCTCGTATCCAAGAGATCACAATCTCACCCAATCTCACAGCTTATTTCAAAGACGTGAAGATAATCACAGAATGAACTAACCTACCACATTCAAATCGATATTCTCTTTTATTTATTCATTTAGTCCGTGCATTAACTCATTTAACAAGGACCCGTATTGTTTTCTTAAGGTTTTCCTATCTTAAGTAATGTCCCACTTTTTATTTCTTTGCTTTCTCAATAACACAACCTCTAAATTATACCAAGTCAACTTATGGTCAAGGCAAGAGATGCGTTCATCAGTTAATACACACACAATAATTAAGTCCATGGCTAGACAAACTACACAAACATACTATATCATTCATTGTCTCAACATTAATCACTTATCCTCTTCGTAAGTTTAAGAAATCTCAATCCAACGACGCATCCAATGGGTTCTCTTCAACAATTGGTTCTCCTTGCTTAATTCCTATACGACAATATCAAAGAAACAACAAGACAACACATCAACATCTCCTCCAAAATTCCTATTTTCGGATCACTATTCATTGATGACCTAAGATTTATGAAAATTCATGGAAATGTATGTATGAATGATCTTAGAATGCAAGAGGAAGCAAAGCCCAAGCTCCAATGCACTCAAAAACTCCCAAAACTCCAAACTCATCAAATTTTTGAAATGGGGAGGATGGGGTATCTCTCAATATAGTGTCTCACAACTAAAACTAAGCTATGAGTTTTGTAGAGGATGAAATTTGACACACTTTAGGCTTTGGAATGGATGAATTTCACCAATCCTAGCTCAAGTTATCAAAGTATGAAGTTTGAAATCAAAAACCCTCTTCTCTCTCAAGGGTCGTTGGTTTACAACTAGAAGAGGAAGGAATAAGGTGTGTTTCGATACTTAAGATTTCAAACGAATCCAGCGGGTATAAGCTTATCTATTATAGCTCACTTAACTCTCTTTCTAACTTGGCAATTGATTTAGAATATTTTTGTGGTAACACTTATAATTTTACTTTCACTTTTGGGTAATTTTATATACCCACATTTTTACTCTTTAACTGTCATTTCTAACTCATTTCCATTATGTAGATTTAATCTTTTCATCAAACTACTACTCTAATTAATTTTTTATTAATTATAATTATTCCCTAATAATTCCATAAACTTCTTAATTATCGATTAGGGTCATTATAAATAACATATAGTAGTCATTGGCATTAGAAAATGCTTTTTAATGGAGAAGACCACCCGTAGGCCGTAAAGATTAGTATAAATAATCCTTGCACACACACAACATCTACTTTAGGCTATATTCTCCACATTTAAAACACACACTTAATGAAATTTTTATCCCAGCGATCATAACAATTTAAAAGATTTTTGCAGAAGTGTAGTTTTTTCTGACCATAACTTAGTATGAAAAAATCATCAATGGTTTTAAATAAATCATATTAACGACTTAACATCATCATATTTCGTAATAGTCTAACATCATAAATACATATATAACATTGTCTGCCAAGATATTTACATAAACATGGGTTTTTCTTCCATATATCAAAGCTCTGTACTTTGCAAAGGCGTCCCCCACCTCATCTTGTCTAATGAAACTATTCCTTAACTCAAGAAACCCAGTTTCTTAACTACTTACATATTTAGATCACCTTTTATTAGGAATCCCATAAATTCTTTAAAAGGATCTCACAAAAGAAATTATAATTCATAACATACTAATAGTTTTGACATCACAATAAAAATAAGAACAATCACATCACTACAGAAAATCTTTAAAAAAATAAGTTATAAGAATTTTTACCATATGAAATTTACCTTACAAAATTTACTGTGATAATTTATAAAAATTAAAGACATAACATATCAATATAATGAACATGCAAGAATGAAGATAAGCAATTAAATAACACGTATACGATATTTATTACATGGGACAGGATCCGTTTACAGACTTTTTGGTGTTTTTTTTACAAATTACACTATATTCTCCCGGGAGAACATAGTGTAGTTTGCAAAAGTTTGTATTCTCCCGGGAGAACATAGTGTAGTTTGTAAACAAAAATGTTTATAAATATAACTTGCCCCTTATTACATATGTAAAACTATTCACACATATATTACTATGCATATAATTGGTAATTGCAAGATTCTAAGTTGACCTAAATATAAATTAGAATATATATACATAAATATATACTTATAATATGTGACAAGATAATATGTTCTACTTATCTTTTTTTATGCCTACCAATCTCCAACACCGTTAGATCCAAGTCTTAAGAGGAGAGAAATGGTAAATATTAGTTGAGATCCTAATCTAACCGTGTTGAAATAGACAAGGTAGACATGAAAAAAGGTAAGTGGAATAACTTATCCCTTTAATAATATATGTAGCAAAATACTTACAAATCTAGGAATAAGTTATATGTTGCTAAAAGACACTTCTACTATTTTTTTTTAATTTGGAAATAAACTAATTGCATTAGGAATTTTTGTATGAATAAAAGTTTAACATGAATCTTTTCACACATAGATTTCACAATTCTTAGTAGAACTATACTGTTATTTTTCTTAAAAAATAGATATTAAATTTTTTAAAAGCTCACGGGTTGGCCATTATAACACCTCATAATTCTAAAACATATTATTATATTTTAAAATGTGGATTAAAGGATAGGATTAGTGAAAATCCTGAATTCAGAGTTAAAATATGTAAAAAAAGTAAAACGGTAAATTTCCAAACGCATAACCCTAGGAAAGGAAATTTGAGTAAAAGGTCTCAAATAGGAAAACTAACCATGAAAATGGATTCAGAACGAAAAATTAAGTGGTTAGGCAGGTTTCTGGAAAATGATGAATAGTGTTTTTACTGGGTGAAAATACAACGGTACAGTTGCACCGTAAAGGGTGCCAATGAATTTTGAGCTCTAGGTTTGGAAATAAGTTATAAATGATATATAGGACTAGGAATTATGATTTCTAGTGAAAATCGAACGAAATTAGGGTTTTGGGGAAACGTGCCCACAATGCATATAACAGCTTAAAATTGTGATTTCACCGAACGACCGAAAAACTTCGAACTCATTTGACCATGGATAATTAAAGGACATCTGTGAATGTTAAAATTTGAAGTTTCTAAACAGTCTAGGAATAAATGGATATGTAGTGGTTTAAGCAGGAGATTTGAATTAATTTGAATCGCGTGAGGTGGCAGTGAGGGACCCACCCACTTAAGTAGAGTTGTGCCACATGGCCAAATTACTATTGCATCATCCCTTTCCTCCCCTTCTCTCTCTCAAACCCGTGGCCTCCCTCATTATTGTGCAAATTCTTGCATAAAACTTCATCTCCTCCAAACTCCACCAAAATCAAACTTCCACCACATGAAACTTCAAGTAAACAACCATCCAAACCCAACCATGGTACTTTCAAGGCATGAAACTCGCTAGATTGGGAGAAAAGTGACACCCATTGTTACGATTTTGTGGAGCATTTTTGCGTGCTTGGAGTTGTTTGATCCTCCGTTGCTTCGGTATTGTGTGGATGAGTCCTAGGTCTTAATTGTGGATAAGTTTCCACACTTTTCATTTTTTAATTTGATGGATGGATTTTCATTAGGGCTGACAATACGGGGCTGGCCCGCCCCGGCCCGTCCCGTTTTGGTAAAATGGGTTGAACTTCACAACCTGTCCCGTTTTACGAATGGGCTGACGGGCCGCGGGCCAGCCCCGCCCAAAATAAAAAACTACTAAAATAAAACAAAAAAGAAAAAAAAAAGCATAAAAAACACATAAAATTTAAGATTCAAAGTACCGTAAAAATTCTGCTTAAAACTAATTCTACAAGCCAACCTAAAAAATAAAATAAAAATATCAATGCATGAAACCAATTATCAAGTTTAGCTACAATACACACAAATGTCCATTCAAATTGGAAAAAAAAAATCACAAATTCAAATTACTTGCTTAATTCATTGCATTGAAGAAGCTCCAACAAAACATGAGCTACCATCGTCATCATTCATCAATCTTCACATCATCAATCTTCACATCAGAGGCACCTTTATCTATATAAATAACAATAGAAAAAAGAAAATAATTAATTTTACAAACAAGTATCGTTCAATATAAAATGAACTCAAATTAAATAAATTACCAGTGCCAGAAAAACCATTCTGCCAATTACGGGTACAAAGCAAAGCTTCAACACATTCAGGTAAGAGACTACATCTGTATTTATTAAGGATCCGTGACCCAATGCTGAATGCAGATTCAGATGCAACAGTGGTAATAGGAAGCTTAATAAGTCACGAGCCATTAGTGATAGATTTGGAAGACATTTAGCTCTCCCCTTCCACCATTGTAATATATCAAATGTATCATCATCAAACTCCAAATTCTCCTCTCCCAGATAAACATCAAGTTGAGATTTTCCAATCTTTGCTGCATTGAAGGGCTGATTGTGCTTTTTCAATTCCTAACCATAATTGACAAGTTAAACACATAAAAATATAATTCTTAAAAAAACACAATGTCAAGTAAATAAATTAACATTTCAAAATGAAATAAACTTACTTGGAGCATGATTTCTGAAAATCCCTTCTTCTCTTTTGATATTGATCCACTTGAAGATGGACTTGTAACATCACTGCCACTTTGACATAGAGCATTTGAAGAGGGAGGAATGTTGCATGCATAATTGTCAAAGAGATTATATCCATTTTTCTTTATTTCTTCTACTTTTGCTTCACTTGTTAATGGATTAACTTTGGAATAACAATAAGACAAAGCAGAAGTCTTTATTCGTGGGTCAAGAAGCGCTCCTAGTGCAAGCACACTACTATATTCCTCCCAATATTTGTCAAATTTTTCCATTATCCTTTCAGCCATGCTCTTTAAAATGTCATCATCATCATGTATTGTGTTCTGGAGACTATATTGAATTTGCCAAACTTGCAAAAAGTATAAGTTGGCAGTAGGATAGGATGTGCCAGAAATCAACTAAGTAATATCATAAAATGGCTTCGAGAACGCCATATTCTTTTTTCCTCTATCCCATTCATCAAGTGAAGGACAATATTTATAATTTCTATCATTGAATTCAAGAATAGCAGACACACGTTGGTATATGAGAGCACTTTCAAGCATCAGATAAGTTGAATTCCATCTAGTAGGGACATCTAGGCATAAGCCTTTCGAAGTGTTAATTCCTCCCACTTGATCAATGCATTCTTTAAATGCTTTCATTCTACCTTTAGAGCCCCTTAAATATTTTTCACTTTCTCTAATTTTGCTCAAGGCATCACTAGAAACTTTCAACCCTTCTTGAACAATTAGATTCAAAATGTGAGCAGAACAATGAATATGAAAAAATTGTCCATCACATAACAACAATTTCTGCAAACCAAGCTGACTTTTCAAATTTCTCACCATATTGTCATTCGCAGAAGCATTATCCAAAGTAATGGAAAATAACTTCTTCTCTATTCCCCAATCCTTCAATAAATCAATTTTTTTTGACATAATTCAAAACCAGTGTGAGGAGGAGGCATATGACAAAAGTTAAGAATCTTGCTATATAACTTCCAATTCCTATCAACGGAATGAGCTGTTAAACATATGTAACCCTCTGTATTACAAGCTGTCCACAAATCAGAAGTTAAGCAAATCCTAGTTGGAACGCTAGCCATTATATCTTTAAGGTTCTACTTCTCTTTCATGTAAATCTTTAAGATATCGCTCTTAGCAGTATTTCTTGTAATTGAAATTGCATCAGGATTTAAGTAACTTACCCACATCCTAATCCTTTCATACTCAACGAAATTGAAAGGCAAATCATGCTTAATAATTGCAAGGGCACACATCTCACGTGATACCATTTGATATATTTTCTGACTTTTCAATTTACCTTGAATATATATCATCATTTAACCCACATATTCAAATTTAATATTCTTGCACTTTAGAATGTGGCGTTTCAGATGCGACGTTCCATAATTTTTTTCCACCAACTTTGTATTCTTGATTACAACCATTACATTTCGCCCTCTCAATTCCATCATCCGTTACTCCTATCTTGGTAAAAAACTTCCAACAATATGAAATTTCTGTTTTTGCCTTCTTCTTTATGGATTCAACAACAAATTGAGCTTCTTGATTCTCACAACTTTCCACATCAATAGGTTCATTAACCTCCATTTATAATCAACTATAAAGAACAACGACAATATATATCATTAAACTACTAGGAATGTTCTAAGAGAATCATATTTCAAACAAAATCATAATCAACTTGATGCATATAATTATCCAATCCAACGCAACAAAAGCAGGTCAATGACATTGCAGTGACAAATAATACATCAAATATTACTAGGGTACTTCCAAAAGAAAAATACAGATTTGAGAACAGGGAGTAAAAGGCATGGATTCTTTGTATTATGACCTCAATACATATTTCATTCGTAGAAGCCATGCTTGATCAAGAAAATGAGATGTTTCTAAGTTTCCCTTACCTTATGGAGGAACCATCCAACTACTGGGACCTAAATCTCCTAATAATAATTTCAAAATAAGGTTATAAGACTGGGTTTATTCAATTTATTCTGGTATAGCAATATCATCATGTTGTTCCTTCTTGTTTTCAAGGCATTTATCACATGATCAATACGAAATGCCCCAAATCAACCACTGTCCAACATAAAAAATGAGAAATCCAACTAAATGCTAAAATTAATAACTAATAGACGTAACGTAAGATTTTTAAAGGATTTAAATTTATAAATAAATAAAAAACTATAACTACAAAAAAATAAGATGCCAGTTACTTTTATTTCTTAAACTCAAAAGGTTAATTTAACGACAATGAAGAGAATGCAACATAGGCCAGACCTCATGCTTATAAATTTTTTAATTTTAACATTCATGGCTTACCTTTAAAAAAGATTGGAGGTAAAGTAAGAAGAAGAAGAAGAAACGCAATCTATTCACCAATACAAAAAATCCAAAAAAAAACGCAATCTGTTCACCAATACAAAAAGTCCAAAAAAAAATATTGAACTCACCGCAAGTTGGCCACTGGAGTTGGAGATGGTGCGACGAGTGTGGAGAGATTTGAACCAAGAAAAAATCGAAGAGAATGGAGGAGAAGAGACTACTCTTCAGCTTCGCCTCCGCCAACTGACTGTGTTCCAAAATTAGATCTAGGGCAACCTTCTTCTGATTGTCTTATACTCTTATTTTTTCATTTCAATTTCCAATAGTTTTAATTTTTTTAACCCATCGAGCCAACCCGGCCTGTTTTCCTATCAACTCGTTTACAAATGGGTTAAACGGGGTGGGTTACATCGGGTTAATGGGTTGGGACTCATAACCCAGCCTGCCAATTTGAGAGGGTTAAACGGGCTGGCCCGACGGGCCTGGCCCATATTACCAGCCCTAGCTACGCGCAATATGGGATGAACTTGAAGGAAATAAGCCAAATCTTGTATGCCCCAGTGGAGCACAATGCCTTGTCACCAAATCTATGATGGAGGAGCAAGAAAAAGATAGGGTGCATTAATTTTTATGGGCTTAGATGATACATTGTTTGGAAATCTCAGAACACAAATCCTAAACACCTTGCCTTTACCTACCATGAACAGAGCATATTCAATGGTTGTGCAGGATGAGACATATCGATCAATTGCAAGAACTCAAAGCGAATGGGAAGATGCTATAGGATATGCAGTTCAATCCATGAATCAACAGGGACAGTAGCGACTATCTACAGAATGACAAAATACACGTGCTCTTTGCCCACATTGCGGCAAAACAAACCTTGCAGCAAGTACCTATTGGCAGATAATTGGCTATCCTACCAATTCAGTAATGGGTAGAAGTCGTGGGCGTATGCAAGGAGCACGTGGACGAGCTGGTTACACCAATGCTGGTCGTACTAGTGTTGGCCATGCCAATACTGTTCAAGGTGGTGATACTACAAAAGAAGCCAGAACACATTCAGTCTTGACACCAGAAGTTGTTCAACGCCTTCTTACCTTGGTTGAACCATCACGTCCTGCTGTAGAAACACTTTCTGGTAACACCTTACCCAATCCTATTTGGCTTATCGATAGTGGTGCCTCAAGGCACATGACTGGTAGCCTAAATTTTCTATATGATGTTCATGAAATTGAACCCTTCTCAATCGGTTTGCCTAATGGTGAACACACTCATGCTAAAAAGGAAGGTTCTATGCATCTTGGTCCACAACTGATAATTGATAAAGTGTTATATGTACCAAACTTAAAATGCAACCTTTTTTCTGTTGCTCAATTGTTACAAAATAAACAGTGGCAACTTAAATTTACTCATGACTCATGTTTTCTACAGGACCAATCCATGAGGACTCAGACTGGAATGGGGACGCAACATGATGGGGTGTATGTGTACTCTGCCAAGCCAGTAACAGCTCTAGCTGCTACATTGACAGACACATATGATCTATGGCACAAGCGTTTTGTAGATGCATCAAGGCAGCATTTGCGTTTATTTCCTTGTTTTAGTCATTTTTCTTCCAAAAATAAGTCATTTGTAGCATGTGATGTTTGTCACTTAGCCAAACAGACTAGAAGTCCTTTCTCTATTAGTGATCATGAAAGTAGTTTTGCTTTTGATTTGTTGCATATTGACGTTTGGGGTCCTTATAAAATGAGTTGTTTTTCTTGTGCACATTATTTCTTGACTCTAGTAGATGACTATAGTAGAGCTGTGTGGGTGTATCTCATGGCCGATAAACGTGAAATAGTGCAAATCATTAAGAATTTTGTTGCTATGGTCAGGACTCAATTTAATCGAACAATTAAGGTTATTCGAACGGATAATGGATGTGAATTTAATCATAAAACACTGCAAGAGTTGTATGACAATCTTGGAATCTTGCGACAAACTTCATGAACATATACACCTAAGAAAAATGGAAGGTGGAACGAAAGCATCGCCACATTCTCAATGTTGCTCGCGCATTAAGATTTCAGGCTCATCTCCCACTTGAGTTCTGGGGTGAATGCGTTCTGGCCGCTGCTAACATCATCAATCGCACACCTACCCCATTGTTGAATGGCAAAACACCTTATGAACGTCTTTTTGGTTCGCAGCCACAGATCAACCATCTTCGTGTCTTAGGTTATTTGTGCTATGCAACAACTAGACCAAAGCCCACGGACAAGTTTGCAGAGAGGAGTAGACAATGTGCTTTCATGGGTTATCCTTATGGTAAAAAAGGATGGAAGCTTTATGACTTAGATGAAGGAGTTCTGTTTGTCTCACGGAATGTCATCTTTCATGAGAATGAATTCCCATTTTCCAACAGTAATTCATTTCCACCTCTTACTCCACAAGTACAACTACCTACAACTCATAATGTTGATTCTTTGGAAGTGGCTTCAACGGATAGTATCCCAACAAATGCACAACATGCAGAGGATATAACAAGACATATTATTGCGATAGATAATTCACCAAGTCCGCAACAAAGCTCCATTGACGTCAGGGGGAGTCCAACAACACCTATAATCTCTAAACACGCCTCAACCACAAACGAAATGTTGCGCACGATATTGTTACTGCACACATTGGCACTCAGCAACAGCCCGCTGATATTTTCACTACGGCCTTGGGACGTCCGTCTTTCAAGCATATTTTATCCAAGTTGGACATTTCAAATTTACATGCTCTAACTTGAGGGGGAGTATTGGAAGAACAAACTATCAGTTTGTTCTTCCAATAAGCATATCCAACTTTGGTTTGGCCATTCCAAGTCTCTTGGAGAAATTTATTAAAGTGATGATGCTCTTCCCACATTGCGCGAAAGCAGAAAGGACTATCTTGCTAAGACTGCTCAAGCTGCTTTAGAGTAACTAATATAAGACTGTGATCACTATTACCCTTGGTAGCACCCTAGCCATTCCTTCATCAAAGGAAATTCTCCAGGCCGTGTTACTACAAGCTCAGTCCAAATGCTTAAAGACATGTTCCATATTTGCAAACTTTGGGCCCTTCCACGTAAATTTCGCTCCTATATGATCCATAGAGACTATATGGATATCGTCAAGAACAGCTGCAAATTCCCAACAACGATTAAGATCAGGTTCAGCCCCACTTTTCTTCTCTGTTGGATGGATGGATGGTCTTATTGAAATCACCTATAATCAACCAAGGTCTCACCATATCTTCCCCCAAGCCATTTATCACAGCCAACAAGTCTTCTTTACTAGTGAATTTGACAGAGAAGAATTTGTTGCCTATTTCAGATACAAAGACCACACCATTGCAAGCCCAAAGCCCAAAGTCTCATCCATGGTTCCACAGGTGGTTGTCTGGTTGTTGCACCAAAGAAATTATCTTTGCCTTTTTTGTTTTGCTTGATACTCCTCCGAGGCTCCGACGATTTTCTTCTTCTTCCACTGTTTTCATATCAAGGTTTCCAAACGCCGGTTTTGTCATTGCTTTAGCTTTTCCTTTCAAAGAACATTGAATTGTGTCTGATCGAGAAAAAAAGATATACAAGGGAAATTATAAAGAGAAACTGATAGTTTTTTTTTTAATTTAAATTTTAACTATGTTCAACAAATTTATAACACGAAAATTGCTCTTTTTTTTTTTCTCTCTCCTCATTACTTTTTCAGACTGCAGAAAAAAAAGTAACTTTCGTGTTATAACTATGTTGTATTGGGAGAACATAGTTAAAAATGATGGCTGTAAATAAGCTTATTTAAAGTGGTTGTAGAAATATTTTTCCCTTATATATATATATATATATATATATATATATATATATATATATATATATATATATATATATATATATATATATATATATATATAGGTCAGGATCATTTTACACCAGTGTAAGTTACATTCTCAATCTTGTCCATTGATCCCACTTATATCTAAGGGCTCAAATTTTATAGTAATGTGAGCCATTAGATATGAGTGGATCAATGGTCAAGATTGAGTGTAAGACTTCTAAATCTTACACCGGTGTAAGAATATCCTACCTATATATATATATATATATATATATTATATATATATATAGGATAACTTTAGATAAAATTAGCTACAGCTACTAAAAATTACGTAGTTTTGATTAATGAAATGTATTTCTATAATTTTAGGTGAATTAATATAAGATGTTTTCGTACTTTTGTTTATTTTTTTTATGATATGCATTTTAATTTTAATAATTTATGATGTTCGGTTCAGTTCGATTCATAGCTCGGTCCAGTTTTTTTGATTATTTTGCACACACATATTTAAAAAGCCGTGAATAGAATATGAATACTGTGTTTCATGGCAATTTTTTTAATAAATCACAAATATTCTTAATGGATTCAAAACAAACCCAATATTAGAACTTTAAAATTCTTCCAAAATGATAATAATATGTCCAGCTACTATCAATAACTGAAGTATCATTAGTTTGGTAATGATACAGATAAAAATAAAAAAGAACTAAAAATGACGCCATGTTCGAGAAAATAAGGTATTATTACGAAACCGTGCAACAAAATAGAACAGAGTATAAATACGACTAGTTGTATTTTCTGCGAGATAGTGTGAAAGCAAAACCAGTCCCATCGGAAGGGAATGTCGAGGCGGTGGCGGTGCACTACTTCGGCGTTGGCGAGGCACTACTCGAACACAGATCACGACAACACAGATCACGACAAGGAGGAGAATATCACCAGGCGATGCCTTTCATGCGAGGATGATTACGACCCCGACAACGCTGGAACGTGCAAGGTGTGCTACGAGGAAGCCAACGAGACAGAGGATGAACTCAAGCGCGAGATCCAAGAATTGAAGTCGAATGTTTCATTCCTGAAGCTGTCTTGTCCAGTATATTCTTCCACCACCGATGTCACCCTTATTCCCTCCGATTACCCTTCTTCTGCCTCCGTTCCAGCTCACAAAGCTGTTCTGGTCAGTTCTTATATCCAACTTTTGTCTCTCTCTTTTTCTTTTGGGGTTCGTCCAAGTTTTGATTTTGACAATCACAAGCTGCTTCTGATGTCCCTTCGTTTTTGTTAGGGTTTTTTTTTTTTTTTTAATGCCTGATTTATTTTTTTATTTTTATTTTTATTTTTAATGCCTGATTTATTTTTTATTTTTTGATATGATTTTGTATGAATGTTGGGCTTTAGCATTAAGATGATTTACTGTCCTTTTATTCGAGGGAAAGTATTTGTCCAATCACCTATCTACCGACGTTTTGGGTTATACGATTAAAAAATTATAACGATAAAAACTAAGACAACTTACCGGAGAAATCCTTTACCCTTTGTTTAATATGTATATACTTATAGACACACACATTGATGGATTAAAAATTTATGAAGGTGTCCCTTGTTATGTAAGTTGGAGGAGAAATATTCTTATTACCAAAATTTTCTACTACCTGTCTAATCACCATTGGATTAATATTTACTCTTTTTCAAAAACGTTTTAGCGTTCTTTCTTTGATTCAATGGTAATTAGATAGGTTACCATTAGATAGGTAGTAAGTTAGTAGTAGTAAAATTTGATAGTAACAATATCCTCACTCTGTAAGTAGATATGAGATCAATTTGCCTATTCTTTCATCAAAGTACGTGTGAACCGTGTCATGTGTTATGTTTATAAGCTATAGTGTGACTGGATCCCTGGAGAGTCTAGATTTTTGGGCTTGGTGAATGGTTTACTATGATGCCTTTGCAAGTAATCATACTTAACCTTAAGATTTAATGTGTATCTGTCATAAAACATTTGCATTTAAGAATAATTAAGTGATGCTTCCGGTTGAGATTATTTATGTTCAGTGGTTTCAATCATGGTTATAGATTAATTTGGACCTCCTCTGCTCTGAGATATAGGTGAAAAAGGGTGATGTGAAAATTGGCAAGGTATTTGGACACCTTCTTCATTTCCTCCTCCCCATTATCCTTTCTACCACTCTTACCAAGCATTCACTCCAACTTTTAATTATCACATCCATTAAACAGGAGAAAACTTGTAATAACCTAACCTAATTGGGTTTGAAAAAAAGTATCACTGAACTAGCAGGTGGCCTTAGTGAGGTTTTGTAGTCCAAATTTTCATTCTTTCATTTTTTGTTTTTCTAATTTTTTTTAAGAAATACATGGCAATAGCGTATGAATTGACTCATGATGTATGCAGATTGGATTCCTTACTCTTGTTGTCAATGCTAAGAGTTTCTTTCCTGGACTCAATCCTGATATGCAAATCAGTGAACAAAGTCTAACATGATATTTTTTAATATCAGACTGTTTTTAATTAACAAATGAGGCATGCATGGCATCATACTTCGCAATTTGCTTTCTGGTATTGTCTGAATGTAAAATGGCCTATGAGTTGACTCTTATTATGTATGCAAATTGGGTTCTA
>JAVKPL010006573.1:0-26583 GCA_032173675.1 Gastrolobium villosum | reverse complement strand
CCAACAAGGTTGTTTGTGTTCCTTCACATGGCTTGATGTATTATTTCCCCTCATTTATGCGCAAGTTAGAGAGTTGATATGCATTAGAAAATCTGCCAACACACTCCTTGCTTGACCGCCACATCACCTAGACTTGTGCACCATTTGAATTCAACTTCATTGCATGGAAGACACATGTACTCCTTAGCATCATTTTGGGCTCTGCATCTTTCCTCATTTAGGCGCACATGGAGAGGTCATAGCTCAGATTTTTCTATGACACAAAACTGCCTAACTTGTTGACTTGGAGAACCACCTTACACCTTCCATCATGAGCCTGAAATGTGCAGATTTCTGCATGCTTTTGGCAGTCCATCATGAACCAAATCTGCCCCTTGCCTCCACATGCAACAAAAGAAGGATTTTGGGGCTGCAACCTCCTCATCATATGCGCACAAGGGCAGCTTCAAATCAGATTTTTGGCTGCCATAAAGCTGTCTTGCTTGTTGACTTAGTGAACCCTCTTACTTGTGCTCATGATGACACCTCCTTTCACTCCTTGCATGTGCATAGAGTAACCTAGAAGCAAACTCTTGCTTGTTCAAACCATGTGTGCAGTCCCACTCTTGCAAGAAACCAGAATTTTCATGATGCATCATCATTTTAACCTCCCCTCACTTTCTCTTTAAGTTTGCGCACAAGAGGGACTCTCCCTCACTTTGCACAAGTTCAGCCAACATCTCCTCCTCCTCCCCACTCTCTAGCCGTGACTACAAGCACCTTAGAAGAAAGAAAGACTAAGCCAACTCTTTTCTACACTCACCTCTCAAACCGTGGCTCAAGAACACCAACCAAGTGCAAGTTTTTCTCCTCTCTTTCCCTCACTGTCCAGCTTTGTTACTCACACTTGGAAGCTGTCCAAGATTGTTCCTCCTCACCATTGTATGCGCACAAGCCATCTCTAGGAAGGGTGAACTTGTTGTTGGTAGAACTAGAAAGGTGTGGTGTGTGAGCAAGAAGTGTGTGCTACAAGAGGTAAGCCTAGACTTAGATCTATTTATTGTGTGTAACCATGTGTGTGCATGAGATGTCTCCTTGAGTATGTTTTGTTTTGGATTCTTGATTGAGCATGGTGAAAGTATAAGGATGTAGCTATTTCATGATGATTTGTATGCATAAGTTATGGAATGAAAGTCTCATGGTTATGCTCAAGTTAATGCCACTGTTTTTGTATGAATATGCCACTGTTTTGAGGATATATATGCCACTGTTTCTCTATGAATGTGCCACTGTTTGAGGATGAATAGGCCACTGTTTTGGTTTCACAAGATCACCAATTGGATGCCACTGTTTTGCATAAAATGCTCACTGTTTTAATGCCTCACATGCCACTGTTTCTGCACAAGAATGCTCACTGTTTTAGTACTTAATGAGCCACTGTTTCTGCATAATATGATCACCATCTTAATGTCCAAGAATCATTATTGATGCCACTGTTTTAGTGTCCAAAAATCACTCTTAAGCCACTGTTTTGGATGTTCGAAAATCACCAAATATGCCACTGTTTCAATGCTCAAAAATCATCACTTGTGCCACTGTTTTGATAATCAAATGCTACCATTCATGCCACTGTTTTGATGTGCAAATATCACCACTAATGTCACTGTTTTGGATGTTCAAATGTACCATTCATGCCACTGTTTTAATGTTCACAAAACACTACTTATGCCACTGTTTTGATGTTCAAATGCCACTGTTTATGTCACTGTTTTAACGTTCAAATGCCACTGTTTCTACCACTGTCTAATGCCACTGTTCTGCCACTGTTTTGAGGTCCAAGAGGTCACTGTTTCTGTTTTAAAATGGTCACTGTTTCTGCTGTAAGGTGCTACTGTTTTTCTGCTGTAAAACGTCACTGTTTCTGTCCACTGTTTTTAAGTAAAACGTCACTGTTTCTGTCCACTGTTTTTTTAGGAAAACGTCACTGTTTTCTGCTCACTGTTTTAAAGAACAACTCACTGTTTTCTGCTCACTGTTTTAAGAACAAACGTCACTGTTTTCTGCTGTAAAACACTGCTGTATGCTCACTGTTTTCTGCTGTAAAACACTGCTGTATGCTCATTGTTTTCCACTGTACAACGCTGCTGTATGCTCACTGTTTATGCTGTAAATCGCCGCTGTAAATGATTGGTTGAAATTGATTTAGGTGCGCTTAAGAAGTGAGATACTTCGCTGCTGTTTGGTATTGTTTAAGGCACACAAGGTAAGTGTCAGGCGATATTACCTAATGTGACTATTGACTACTGGTATAAAGTTGTGACATGATGCTCCATATTCCGTAAAAGTAATATGTTCCTTATTATGAAAGAAAACTGCCAAAAATGTGCCGTGATGGCTATGGAAATGTGCCGTGATGGCTATATGATTATGAGGTAAAGACGTTATGTGGCAGCATAACGCATATGACAAGTATATGTGCCGTGATGGCTATATGAAAAGTATATAAGCATGCACCTTACATCATACCGCATTTTTGTACGTTTTGTGTGTGAAAGCATAGCATGGCATGCATGTACCAAGAGCATATAGGTCTTGCTTTTTAGAATAGTTATGTACAGGACCATGTGTTTGAGCAAGCATCATATAGGCATCCCCAAGGTACCGGGGTATGGGACACTTGGCATCAGTCCGCATAGGCCCACAGTTGGAATCCACAGGGAGCTCAGGTGCCAGGTATATTTGATTCCACTGTGAAGTGCGCGCACGACGGTGCTAAAAGCGCAAAGGAAAGGCGTTATATACGCAATATATGAATATGATGAAAAGGAAAGGCGTTATAAACGCAGTATATATGAATATGATGAAAAGGAAAAAGGAAAAGGAAAAAGGATATGTTGAAGTGACTGTTTATGATTTTGTGCCTAGTTAATACTGTTATATTATTGGTTTTGTTGCCACACTACTGGGATTATTCTCACCCCTTCGGGGCTGCTATTTTCCTAAATGGCAGGAGGACGTAAAAGCATTTGAAGGAGTCTTGTTTGCTGTTGCTTGCTGATGAATGGACTTGTACTGTTGCTGTTTGATTGATTGGATGACTGTAATGTGTAATATTTTGGGTACTCTTGGATGACTGTAGACTCTATCATCTCTATTTTACCTTGAACTTTTATGAACAGCGGCTATTTTGGAAAACGTTTGTGAAAGGGATTTTTGAAAGACTTAAGTGCTGAAATTCTCACAGTGCACCTTACGGGAGGTGTTTTTATGAGCAAACGAACTCCGATTTACTATTATTTTATATGCACGCGAAGCCCCCAACGTGCTCTTTCCAAATTACTTGAAATATTTTTTATCGTCCAAACAGAAGTGATAAGGATTTTGAAACGTTCTTCGGATTTGACCTTAGAATAAGAATATATATTAGCTTATGTGACGTTAAAGACTCTAATTCCGCTTAGCAAACGACTCTCTTGGATGCATACAAGGGAGGGCGTTACATATATCATGTTGTATCATTATCCTTTACTCCACATAGATAGTGTTCTTCTATTTGGACAGCTTCTGTTTGTCTTAGAAAGCCACATTGTAAACAAATCCTTATACATTTACAGTACTAACAGAACCCACAAAAAATATCAGAATTTTTCAGTTAAAGTAAATTTAGAAACATTAACCCTGCGTTAGAAATATCAATGCATCTAGATTATCAAAACCCATATTCACAACCACTAAATTTATAAATTCCAACAACCTACAAATCACTGAACCTCAATTAAAACCTCAATTAAAAAGAATAAGCTAAACCTGAAATGTCATTTTCTAGTCCAAATTCTCTATCTCTTTCTCTTTCCATAGCAAGAAAACAAAGAATTTGAGGAAAACCCATCAAAGCATAGAACAGAAAGTTTGCTCATGTGCGACCACCAGCTCCAGTAACAAGCGTCAAGCACGGTGTTCTTGGGGGACTCTGGCATGGCTACAACACTGGTTCTGATTCCCATCATCTTCAGACCCTTATGGTTCAACCGTGCTGCAAGTGACAACGAAGACAATGAAGAAGAATATGAAGGAGAAAATTGAAGAGAGGGAAGCCTTAATGATGATGAAGAAACTGCTTGAGGAAGTGTATCAACTGCGAAGAAGAAGAACGCGTGAAGAAGAAGAAATTGGAAGAAGAAAACCAGAGAGAGAAATTAGAAATTGTGGTTTTAGGGTTTAGAAAAAAAAAGAGTGGGCTGGTCCGCGGTTAACCCCACCCTAACCCAAATGAAATGAGGGTTAATGGGGCTAGGGTCAAAAATAACCCTCCCATATGTGTGCTGAAAAAAAAGGGGGTTAAAACTTGGGGCTATAGGCCCCAGCCCGCGGGCTGGGGGCTGTTTTGACAGCTCTATTCCTCCACACACAATATTTTATGGGGCCCACACATTTTAAAACAAAAGAAAAAGAAAAAAATATGGCACGCAAAACGAATCTCTATAACATTACACAATCACTTTTCCTACAACATAATAAACATAAAACCCTTTTTGTAACGCCCTCCCTTGTATGCATCCAAGAGAGTCGTTTGCTAAGCGGAATTAGAGTCGTTAACGTCACATGAGCTAACAAGGAATCTCATAGCAGCATACAAATCCGAAAGCATTTCAATAGTTCTTATCACATCTGTTTGGACGATAAAAATATTTCAAGTGATTTAGAAAGAGCACGTTTGGGGCTTCGCGTGCATATAAAATAATAGTAATTCCGAGTTCGTTTGCTCGTAAAAACACCACCCGTAAGGTGCACTGTAAAAATTTCAGCACTTAAATTCTTTTCACAAAGGTTTTCCCAAAATAGCCGCTGTTCATAAAAGTCCAA
Organism: Gastrolobium villosum; assembly: GCA_032173675.1. Taxonomy (NCBI): domain Eukaryota; kingdom Viridiplantae; phylum Streptophyta; class Magnoliopsida; order Fabales; family Fabaceae; genus Gastrolobium; species Gastrolobium villosum. The sequence goes on along the minus strand of JAVKPL010006573.1, from coordinate 21,741 downwards.
GCTAACATAGAGATGATAAAGACTACAGTCATCCAAGAGTACCAAAACATTAATCATTTACAGTCATCCAATTAAACAAACAGTAACAGTGAAAATCCACGCATCAGCAATCAACAGCAAACATCACTCCTTCAAGTGCTTTTACGTCCTCCTGCCATTTTGGAAAAATAGCAGCCCCGAAGGGGTGAGAATAATCCCAGTAGTGTGGCAACAAAACCAGTAATATAACAGTATTAACTAGGCACAAAATCATAAACAGTCACTTCAACATATCCTTGTTCCTTTTCCTTTTTCCTTTTCATCATATTCATATATTGCGTATATAACGCCTTTCCTTTGCGCTTTTAGCACCGTCGTGCGCGCACTTCACAGTGGAATCAAATATCCCTTGGCACCTGAGCTCCATGTGGATTCCAACTGTGGGCCTATGCGGACTGATGCCAAGTGTCCCATACCCCGGTACCTTGGGGATGCCTATATGATGCTTGCTCAAACACATGGTCCTGTACATAACTATTCTAAAACAATGCCTATATGCTCTTGATACATGTATGTCATGCTATGCTTTCACACACAAAGCGTAAAAATGCGGTATGATGTAAGGTGCATGCTTATATACCTTTCATCTGCGTTATGCTGCCACATAACGTCTTTACCTCATAATCATATAGCCATCACGGCACATTTTTGGCAGTTTCCTTTCATCATAATGGAACATAATATTTTTACGGCATATGGAGCATCATGTCACAATTTTATACCAGTAGTCAATAGTCACATTAGGCAATATCGCCTGACACTTACCTTTGCGTGCCTTAAATATTACCAAACAGCAGCGAGGTATCTCACTTCTTAAGCGCACCTAAATCAATTACAACCAATCATTTACAGTGGCTATTTACAGCAGAAACAGTGAGCATACAGCAGTGTCTTACAGTGGAAAACAGTGAGCATACAGCAGTGTTTTACAGCAGAAAAACAGTGAGCTTACAGCAGTGTGTTACAGTGGAAAACAGTGAGCATACAGCAGTGTTTTACAGTGGAAAACAGTGAGCATACAGCAGTGTTTTACAGCAGAAAAACAGTGACGTTTGTGTTTAAAACAGTGAGCAGAAACAGTGAGTCGTTCTTTAAAACAGTGAGCAGAAAACAGTGGTATTTTCAGTAAAAACAGTGGACAGAAACAGTGACGTTTTACAGCAGGAAAACAGTGAACATACAGCAGAAACAGTGACTATTTTAAAACAGAAACAGTGGCACTTTGGACCTCAAAACAGTGGCATAAGTAGTGATTTGTGAACATTAAAACAGTGGCATGAATGGTACGTTTGAACATTCAAAACAGTGGCATAAATCATGGTTTTTGGACATTGAAACAGTGGCATATTATGGACTAAAACAGTGGCATTTTATGCATAAAACCGTGGGATATTATGGACTAAAACAGTGGCATTTTATGCATAAAACAGTGGCATATGATGACTAAAACAGTGAGTGTTTTTATGCAGAAACAGTGGCACATAATGGACTAAAACAGTGGCATATAATGTGCAGAAACAGTGGCATATATGTGCAGAAACAGTGGCATATAATGTGCAGAAACAGTGGCATGTATGTGCAGAAATAGTGGCATATAATGTGCAGAAACAGTGGCATATATGTGCAGAAACAGTGGCATATAATGTGCAGAAACAGTGGCATGTATGTGCAGAAACAGTGGCATATAATGTGCAGAAACAGTGGCATATAATGTGCATAAACAGTGGCATTTGAATGGTGATTTTGAGGAACCGAAACAGTGAGCATTTCATCTTCAAAACAGTGGCACATTCATAGGGAAACAGTGGCATTTGCATACAGAACAGTGGCATATATATCCCTCCAAAACAGTGGCATATAACTTAAGCATGGCCATGAGACTTTTATGCATACAAATCATCAAGAAATAGCTCCACCATTCTACTTTTATCATGCTCATACTTGAATCCAAAACCACACATAATCAAGGAGACATTCAAGCACACACACATGGTTACACAATGAAAGTGTTCTAAGTTCAAGGCCTACCTCTTGTAGCACACCCTTCTTGGTCAAGAATCACACACCACCTTCTAGCTTTACTACACAACAAGTCCACACTTCCTAGGAGAAGATCTATGCGCAATCAAGGATGAGGAGGAGCAACTTGGACAGCTACCAAAAGGTGAGGAATCAAGACTGAACAGTGAGGTGAAAGTGAGGAGGAAAGCTTACTCTTGCTTGGGACAAGGCTACGGTTTTGAGAGGTGAAGGAAGATAAGTGACCAAGGTTTTTCCTTCTCCAAGAGGCTTGTTGGTTCGGCTAGAGAGTGAGGGAATGAGGGAGGAAAATTGGCTGCACTTGTACAAGGTGAAGGAGGCCTCTTATGTGCGCATATTTAAGGAGAAAGTGAGGAGAAGTGGCATGATTAAGCATCATGAAAATTCTGGTTACTTGAAGAGGTGGGGCTGCACACAAGGTTGCTTCTAAAGTACTCTATGCACATGCAAGGAGTGAGGAGAGATATGTTCAGATTTGGAGGCTGTCCTAAGTCAGAAAAATTTCTGCACAAACAGCCATGACTTGCGCATAGGGTGGAGTGGAAGAGGTGCATCATGAGCACATGTAAGAGGTTTACTAAGTCAACAAGCATGACAACTATGTGGCAGCCAAAAATCTGCATTTAGGCAGCCTAGGTGCGCAAATGATGAGAGGTTGCAGCCCCAAAAATCTTCTTTGATTGCATAAGAAAGCAAGGGCAGGTTTGGCTCATGATGGACTGCCAAAAGCATGCAAAAATCTGCACATGGCAGCCTCATGATGGAAGGTGTAAGGTGGTTCTCCAAGTCAACAAGTTAGGCAGTTTTGTGACACAAGAAATCTGATCCATGACTCCCCCCATGTGCGCCAAAATGAAGGAAGATGCAGCCTAATATCATGCTAAATGGTACATGTGTCTTCCATGCAATAAAATTGAATCCAAGAGATGCAAAAGCAAGGTGAAGTGGCGGTCAAACAAGAGGAAATTTGGCAGATTTTTCTAAGTATTTTCCACCCTTTGTGCGCATGAATGAGTGAGGGAATACATCAAGTCAAGTGAAGGTTCCTTGGTACACAAACAACCTTGTTGGACAAGGCTTAGGGGAAGAAATATTGGGTACAACTTTGGGCTGAACAAGGTGGATCCAAAAGCCATCCTTGGGCCATTGGCCACACACACAAAGAATCCAATCACATAAGTCCAAAAGTAATAAGTCCACACACACACTAGCCCACTTCCAAAGTCCACTAAACACTAAAGCCTTCTAACACACACTCACATTACTCATATGATTAAATTCACATGTCTACATATGTATCCTCCTATGATTTAATTTAATTAATTACCTTAGCCTTATCCAAGGATAAAGGTCAACCAATTCGCAAACCATCTCACCTAAACCATAAATCCGAAATCTACACATACATTTATAACATATAGTACTTACGTATTTTACTAATTATGCGGGATGTTACACTCTCCCCACCAAATAGGAATTTTGTCCGCAAAATAAACTTACTTAAGAGCTAAACAGTTCTGGATAGCGTTTCTGAATGTCGTCCTCGCGCTCCCAAGTGGCTTCAGCTGCCGATCTGTTGTTCCATAACACCTTCACCAACGGAATCTTTTTAGAACGGAGTCGCTTGACGGATCTTTCAAGAATTTGGAATGGTTGCACTTGATACGTCAGATTTTCCTTTAGTTCTACTTCTTCCGGCTGTAATACGTGAGATGGATCAGAGAGATACCTCCGTAGCTGTGACACATGAAATACATTGTGAATTCCTGACAAATTGGGCGGTAAGGCCAACCGGTATGCAGACTCTCCAATCCGGTCCATAATCAGATACGGTCCTAAGTACCGTGGACTTAACTTCTTTACTCCCATTCTCCTTCCGAGTCCCGATGTAGGAGTGATTCTCAAGAATACATGGTCTCCGACTTCGAAAGATAGAGGCTTATGACGCTTGTCGTAATAACTCTTCTGTCTGGCCTGAGCCCGCTGCATATTCTCCCGAATCTTCTTTACTTGTTCGGATGTTTCTTGAATTAGATCAGGTCCTAACATACTTCGCTCGCCCACTTCAGTCCAGCATAAAGGGGATCTGCATTTTCTCCCATACAGAGCTTCATACGGTGCCATCTGAATACTGGAGTGGTAACTGTTGTTGTAAGCGAATTCAATCAAAGAAAGATAGTTATCCCAGCTGCCTCCTAACTCCAAAACACATGCTCGTAACATGTCCTCTAATGCTTGAATGGTGCGTTCCGTTTGACCATCGGTCTGCGGATGATAAGCAGTACTCAACCTCAATTGGGTCCCTAATGCTCTTTGAAAGGATTCCCAGAACTTAGATGTAAACTTGGGATCACGATCGCTGACAATACTTGTAGGAACTCCGTGCAGCTTCACAATCTCCTGCAGATAAATTCTAGCAAGCCTCTCGGTATCAAATGTGGTTCTAACACGCAAGAAATGAGCTGACTTCGTTAAACGGTCAACAATCACCCAGATAGAATCATATCCTTCTCGCGTCCGAGGAAGTCCAACTACAAAATCCATCGCAATACTGTCCCACTTCCATTCGGGAATTTCCAAAGGTTGAAGGAGTCCCGACGGTTTCTGATGTTCGTACTTCACCTTCTGACAAGTTAAGCACCGAGATACATACTCCGCAACATCACGCTTCATACCCGGCCACCAAAACGAGGTCTTCAAATCATGATACATCTTCGTGGATCCAGGATGAACTGCGTACTTACCCTTGTGAGCCTCCTGTAAAACTTCTTGCTTCAACACTTCATTCGGCACAACCAGCCGTCCTTGAAATCTCCAAACATCATTCTCATCCTTTACAACATCTTGGCTGCCAACCAAATCACGGACTAACTCTTCATCTTTCTGAGCCTCCTTAATTCTACTGATCAATTCATTCTCCACCTTTATATTTCCCAATCTTATGCTATGCCCTCTCTCGTCTACAGATAAATTCAAATCTCGAAAGGCCTCAAACAATTTCAGCTCTTCCATCATCAGAGTTGCAGTGTGAAGTGTCTTCCTGCTCAGGGCGTCAGCTACCACGTTTGCCTTTCCTGGGTGGTACTTAAGTTCAAAATCGTAGTCCTTCAGAAATTCCATCCACCGTCGTTGCCGCATATTCAACTCCTTCTGGTCGAACAAATACTTCAAACTCTTATGATCGCTGAACACGTCAAACTGCGAACCATACAAGTGGTGCCTCCAGATTTTAAGTGCGAACACTATAGCTGCTAACTCCAAATCGTGCGTAGGATAATTTTCTTCATGAGGCTTAAGTTGTCGAGATGCGTAAGCTACCGCCATACGATCCTGCATCAACACGCATCCAAGTCCTTTCAGCGACGCATCACAGTATACTTCGAACTTTCGGGTAGGATCCGGAATCGTGAGTACGGGAGCACTCGTTAATCTGCTCTTTAGTTCCAAGAAACATTCTTCACAAGCTTCAGTCCACTCAAAAGGCTTATCCTTCCGAGTGAGACGAGTAAGAGGTTGCACTATCTGAGAGAAATTCTGGATGAACCTTCGATAGTATCCAGCAAGACCTAAGAAACTTCTTACTTCGGTGACAGTCTTGGGTCGTTCCCAATTCATGACAGCTTCAACTTTGCTGGGGTCCACCGCGATACCCTCTGATGAAATGACATGGCCCAGAAACTGGACCTCTTTAAGCCAAAACTCGCACTTCGACCATTTCGCGTACAACTGCTTCTCCTTCAAGATTTGCAAGACAATCCTCAGATGTTCCGCGTGCAGCTCTTCATTAGCTGAGTAAATCAGGATATCGTCGATAAACACAATAACAAACTGATCAAGGAATGGGCGGAAGATGCGGTTCATGTAGTCCATGAATACCGCTGGAGCATTCGTAAGTCCGAATGGGATCACCTGATATTCGTAGTGCCCATAACGAGTCCTAAAAGCGGTTTTCGGAATATCCTCCGGTTTGACCCGGATCTGATGGTATCCCGATCGTAAATCTATCTTGGAAAAGACTCTGGCTCCTCTCAGCTGGTCCATCAAATCGTCGATCCTCGGTAGCGGATACTTATTCTTCACCGTTACTTTGTTCAGCTGGCGGTAATCTACACACAGACGTAAACTTCCATCCTTCTTCTTAATCAAGATGGCTGGAGCACCCCATGGGGAGGTACTCGGTCTGATGAATTCCTTTGCTAAAAGCTCTTCTATCTGCTTCTTCAACTCGCGAAGTTCCAACGGCGCCATACGATACGGGGCAATGGAGATTGGTCCAACTCCAGGAACAAGTTCGATGGAAAATTCTATTTCCCTATGAGGAGGCAATCGAGGTATTTCATCCGGGAATACCTCCTCGAATTCTCTAACTACCGGTACATTCTGAATTTGATTGTCAACCGAGGTCTCAGCCTCGATCGACAAAAGATATCCTGCTGCTCCCTTGCGGAGCTCTTTTCTAACTTGCAATAAAGAAATGAGAGAGAAAGGTTGAAAATTACCATCCTTCGCAGGAACAACGACTTTCCCCGCTCGACAGTCCAATGTTATCCCGTTTTCCGTCAACCAGTCCATACCGATAATCACATCAAAGTTGAATACCGGCAGGACCACCAAGTTAACTGTATACGTGTTCCCTTCATACTGCAAGATAACACCTCTGCAGATCTCTGAGGCTGTGCACGATCCTCCAGTAGGTGTGCTGATGTGTAACTCATAAGGTAACGGGGTTGGGGTGATGCCTATTCTCAAGGCAGTATGCTTTTCCATAAAAGAGCCAGACGCTCCAGAATCAAAGATAACAGAAATTGGGTGACCATTTAAAGTGACATTACCTTTGATCAGGTTGGGAAACTTCTGTGCTTCATTTGCATCCAATGTGAACACCCGAGCTTGCGTAGGCTGTTGGTCAGCGTTCTGGGGGCATTTGTAAGCAAAATGTCCTTGCTGGCCACATCTGAAACATGCATTGTTGTTCTTGCGACAGACTCCAAAGTGATTCTTTCCACATGTAGCACAAACAGTCGCGCCCTGACGTCCAGTCGACGATTGACCCACCGTAAAGCTTCTCTTAAAGTTTCCAGGCCGCGCCTGCATTTGCGTGCCTCTGCCTCGACCCCTACCAGGTGCCGTCCTGAAGAACCTGCCTGCTCTGTTTCCTCCGTGGAATTGGGTTGGTGGCTTGTTCAAATTCTTGGCCTCATTAATGATTCCTTCTGCCTGACGACTCTGGTTGATGAGTTCCGAAAGTGTACGATTAGCCGTGGTCAAGATGAGTTTACGGATTTCCGGATGTAGTCCGCTTTCGAACTTCTCCACCTGCCATTCTTCATCATAAATGTTCCGGTCAAAGTTGGCGTACTCGATCAGCTGCCCAAATTTTGCAATGTACTCATTAACCGTCATGTTATCCTGCCTGAGTGACAGCAGTTCCGTGTGCTTCATCCTTCTCATTGCCTTAGGAAAATACTTGTCCAAAAATACTTGTCTGAACACGGCCCATGTCAGTTCCACGTCCTGAGCTCTCAGCAGAGCCCTTGCACCAGTCCACCATGTTAAAGCTTCTCCCATCAGCTGGTACGACGCGTAATCAGTCTTTTGCGCTTCTGGGCATGCCATGCGTTCGAAGATATGCTCGATCATCTGCAGCCACTTCGCTGCAGCCTCGGGGTTGTCTTCACCCTCAAAGGTAGGTGGTTGGAAGTTGCGGAAGTCTTTCAACCTCCGACGGGCAATTTCTTCTGCATTTTCATGCAGTGGGGGTTGGTTCTGATTCTGTTGCCTATGGTCGCGCCATTCTTGGCTCATATTCTGAATAAACGTTGCCAGTCCCCCAATGGTAGTGATAAGATCCTCTTCCGCATCGCCAGACCTTCCCCGAGTTGAACCGCGACCACCTGCCATGATTCTGCACTCACAATATCAGGAAATGAGTTGATCAGGCTCACCGCAAGTTATTCATGGCAGCAGTCCCAAGTAGGTACTCGAGTTCAATTCGGACAAGTTAGCTATGCCTCCGTGTCTTATCACAGAACAGTCTAAACAATCTAACTATCCTAGTCAATATATACTCAAGCACTTAAACTATAGCACATTTAGACAGTCAATCAGCAGATAAACACAATCAGCAGTCAATTCAATCAAACACAAGCAAATCCATGGACCAAACTGCTCTGATACCAATTAGTGTAACGCCCTCCCTTGTATGCATCCAAGAGAGTCGTTTGCTAAGCGGAATTAGAGTCGTTAACGTCACATGAGCTAACAAGGAATCTCATAGCAGCATACAAATCCGAAAAGCATTTCAATAGTTCTTATCACATCTGTTTGGACGATAAAAATATTTCAAGTGATTTTGAAAGAGCACGTTTGGGGCTTCGCGTGCATATAAAATAATAGTAATTCCGAGTTCGTTTGCTCGTAAAAACACCACCCGTAAGGTGCACTGTAAAAATTTCAGCACTTAAATTCTTTTCACAAAGGTTTTCCCAAAATAGCCGCTGTTCATAAAAGTCCAAGCTAACATAGAGATGATAAAGACTACAGTCATCCAAGAGTACCAAAACATTAATCATTTACAGTCATCCAATTAAACAAACAGCAACAGTGAAAATCCACGCATCAGCAATCAACAGCAAACATCACTCCTTCAAGTGCTTTTACGTCCTCCTGCCATTTTGGAAAAATAGCAGCCCCGAAGGGGTGAGAATAATCCCAGTAGTGTGGCAACAAAACCAGTAATATAACAGTATTAACTAGGCACAAAATCATAAACAGTCACTTCAACATATCCTTGTTCCTTTTCCTTTTTCCTTTTCATCATATTCATATATTGCGTATATAACGCCTTTCCTTTGCGCTTTTAGCACCGTCGTGCGCGCACTTCACAGTGGAATCAAATATCCCTTGGCACCTGAGCTCCATGTGGATTCCAACTGTGGGCCTATGCGGACTGATGCCAAGTGTCCCATACCCCGGTACCTTGGGGATGCCTATATGATGCTTGCTCAAACACATGGTCCTGTACATAACTATTCTAAAACAATGCCTATATGCTCTTGATACATGTATGTCATGCTATGCTTTCACACACAAAGCGTAAAAATGCGGTATGATGTAAGGTGCATGCTTATATACCTTTCATCTGCGTTATGCTGCCACATAACGTCTTTACCTCATAATCATATAGCCATCACGGCACATTTTTGGCAGTTTCCTTTCATCATAATGGAACATAATATTTTTACGGCATATGGAGCATCATGTCACAATTTTATACCAGTAGTCAATAGTCACATTAGGCAATATCGCCTGACACTTACCTTTGCGTGCCTTAAATATTACCAAACAGCAGCGAGGTATCTCACTTCTTAAGCGCACCTAAATCAATTACAACCAATCATTTACAGTGGCTATTTACAGCAGAAACAGTGAGCATACAGCAGTGTCTTACAGTGGAAAACAGTGAGCATACAGCAGTGTTTTACAGCAGAAAAACAGTGAGCTTACAGCAGTGTCTTACAGTGGAAAACAGTGAGCATACAGCAGTGTTTTACAGTGAAAACAGTGAGCATACAGCAGTGTTTTACAGCAGAAAAACAGTGACGTTTGTGTTTAAAACAGTGAGCAGAAACAGTGAGTCGTTCTTTAAAACAGTGAGCAGAAAACAGTGGTATTTTCAGTAAAAACAGTGGACAGAAACAGTGACGTTTTACAGCAGGAAAACAGTGAACATACAGCAGAAACAGTGACTATTTTAAAACAGAAACAGTAGCACTTTGGACCTCAAAACAGTGGCATAAGTAGTGATTTGTGAACATTAAAACAGTGGCATGAATGGTACGTTTGAACATTCAAAACAGTGGCATAAATCATGGTTTTTGGACATTGAAACAGTGGCATATTATGGACTAAAACAGTGGCATTTTATGCATAAAACCGTGGGATATTATGGACTAAAACAGTGGCATTTTATGCATAAAACAGTGGCATATGATGACTAAAACAGTGAGTGTTTTTATGCAGAAACAGTGGCACATAATGGACTAAAATAGTGGCATATAATGTGCAGAAACAGTGGCATATATGTGCAGAAACAGTGGCATATAATGTGCAGAAACAGTGGCATGTATGTGCAGAAACAGTGGCATATAATGTGGCATGTATGTGCAGAAACAGTGGCATATAATGTGCAGAAACAGTGGCATGTATGTGCAGAAACAGTGGCATATAATGTGCAGAAACAGTGGCATATAATGTGCAGAAACAGTGGCATTTGAATGGTGATTTTGAGGAACCGAAACAGTGAGCATTTCATCTTCAAAACAGTGGCACATTCATAGGGAAACAGTGGCATTTGCATACAGAACAGTGGCATATATATCCCTCCAAAACAGTGGCATATAACTTAAGCATGGCCATGAGACTTTTATGCATACAAATCATCAAGAAATAGCTCCACCATTCTACTTTTATCATGCTCATACTTGAATCCAAAACCACACATAATCAAGGAGACATTCAAGCACACACACATGGTTACACAATGAAAGTGTTCTAAGTTCAAGGCCTACCTCTTGTAGCACACCCTTCTTGGTCAAGAATCACACACCACCTTCTAGCTTTACTACACAACAAGTCCACACTTCCTAGGAGAAGATCTATGCGCAATCAAGGATGAGGAGGAGCAACTTGGACAGCTACCAAAAGGTGAGGAATCAAGACTGAACAGTGAGGTGAAAGTGAGGAGGAAAGCTTACTCTTGCTTGGGACAAGGCTACGGTTTTGAGAGGTGAAGGAAGATAAGTGACCAAGGTTTTTCCTTCTCCAAGAGGCTTGTTGGTTCGGCTAGAGAGTGAGGGAATGAGGGAGGAAAATTGGCTGCACTTGTACAAGGTGAAGGAGGCCTCTTATGTGCGCATATTTAAGGAGAAAGTGAGGAGAAGTGGCATGATTAAGCATCATGAAAATTCTGGTTACTTGAAGAGGTGGGGCTGCACACAAGGTTGCTTCTAAAGTACTCTATGCACATGCAAGGAGTGAGGAGAGATATGTTCAGATTTGGAGGCTGTCCTAAGTCAGAAAAATTTCTGCACAAACAGCCATGACTTGCGCATAGGGTGGAGTGGAAGAGGTGCATCATGAGCACATGTAAGAGGTTTACTAAGTCAACAAGCATGACAACTATGTGGCAGCCAAAAATCTGCATTTAGGCAGCCTAGGTGCGCAAATGATGAGAGGTTGCAGCCCCAAAAATCTTCTTTGATTGCATGAGAAAGCAAGGGCAGGTTTGGCTCATGATGGACTGCCAAAAGCATGCAAAAATCTGCACATGGCAGCCTCATGATGGAAGGTGTAAGGTGGTTCTCCAAGTCAACAAGTTAGGCAGTTTTGTGACACAAGAAATCTGATCCATGACTCCCCCCATGTGCGCCAAAATGAAGGAAGATGCAGCCTAATATCATGCTAAATGGTACATGTGTCTTCCATGCAATAAAATTGAATCCAAGAGATGCAAAAGCAAGGTGAAGTGGCGGTCAAACAAGAGGAAATTTGGCAGATTTTTCTAAGTATTTTCCACCCTTTGTGCGCATGAATGAGTGAGGGAATACATCAAGTCAAGTGGAGGTTCCTTGGTACACAAACAACCTTGTTGGACAAGGCTTAGGGGAAGAAATATTGGGTACAACTTTGGGCTGAACAAGGTGGATCCAAAAGCCATCCTTGGGCCATTGGCCACACACACAAAGAATCCAATCACATAAGTCCAAAAGTAATAAGTCCACACACACACTAGCCCACTTCCAAAGTCCACTAAACACTAAAGCCTTCTAACACACACTCACATTACTCATATGATTAAATTCACATGTCTACATATGTATCCTCCTATGATTTAATTTAATTAATTACCTTAGCCTTATCCAAGGATAAAGGTCAACCAATTCGCAAACCATCTCACCTAAACCATAAATCCGAAATCTACACATACATTTATAACATATAGTACTTACGTATTTTACTAATTATGCGGGATGTTACACTTTTTCTATACTGTCAAAATAATATTAAAAAGATTTTCAAAATAATATTAAATTAATTAATATAGACCAACTAGTAGAATGTTAGAAATTTTATTTTATGGGCAATATTAATTAATTAGTTTTGTATTTTAATATTAATTGGGTTAATGGATATTCCAATATAAATATTGTAACTAAGCCTATTGCGATCACATTTGATTGGGCTTCTGGCATCTGATGTTATTGGGCATAGTTGGACAGTAATAGGCTCTTGTGTGACGCTGGTTTTCCATGATGGGTGGACCCATGGGCACAGATGGGCACAGACTCTTCTCTGGGTTATTAGCTAGGTCCTCTCTCTAGCCTATTTATACTGGAGTTAAACTCCATAAGCCATCATGCTCTCATCGCTGAGGCTGCCTTTATCGAAATAGGTGATAGAGAGGAAGATCTGGCATGTAGTCCCTTCTTTCTTTTGGCTTTGTGATGATCCAATAAGGTACACATAATCCCAATTTTGATTTCATATTGTTTGGTATTTTATAATGATATACATGATTCAAGGTTAAAATATTTCTATGATAATATACTAGGAGGAGATCCGTATCCTCACATTCAATAACCTCAAATATTAAATTATTAATTAATCCATTATTATAATTATTAAAGATAATAATTCTAGAAGTTAACGATTATCGATTTAACTTAGATTTGCATTAATATATAGTAAATAATTACTATTATTAATTGTTTAAATAAATTCATGGAAAATTGTGTAAATCAATTATAATCAATATAAATATTGTAACTAAGCCTATTGCGATCACATTTGATTGGGCTTCTGGCATCTGATGTTATTGGGCATAGTTGGACAGTAATAGGCTCTTGTGTGACGCTGGTTTTCCATGATGGGTGGACCCATGGGCACAGATGGGCACAGACTCTTCTCTGGGTTATTAGCTAGGTCCTCTCTCTAGCCTATTTATACTGGAGTTAAACTCCATAAGCCATCATGCTCTCATCGCTGAGGCTGCCTTTATCGAAATAGGTGATAGAGAGGAAGATCTGGCATGTAGTCCCTTCTTTCCTTTGGCTTTGTGATGATCCAATAAGGTACGCATAATCCCAATTTTGATTTCATATTGTTTGGTATTTTATAATGATATACATGATTCAAGGTTAAATTTTTTCTATGATAATATACTAGGAGGAGATCCGTATCCTCACATTCAATAACCTCAAATATTAAATTATTAAAATTATTAATTAATACATTATTATAATTGTTAAAGATAATAATTCTAGTAGTTAACGATTATCGATTTAACTTAGATTTGCATTAATATATAGTAAATAATTACTATTATTAATTGTTTAAATCAATTGATGGAAAATTGTGTAAATCAATTATAATAAATTAATAATTATAGACAGCTGCTACATTAGCAATAAGAAAATCAATTCCTTTAGCAGTGGGAAATTTCAAAATATTCATAAAATATGTTCCACTATTTATAATATTTATTTTCCTCTTGATTTTTAGCGCCAGAAGCAAAAATCCGATCATATGATTGGTCCTCTCTTTCTTCACCTTGTATAAAAATATATCATGTTCATGTTATGTCATCTTTTGTGTCAACATGGATCTGTATAAGATCAAACACCAGTCATTACATACAACAGAAGGCTTTTTAGATTCTAGAGTGAAGATTTTGCATAAGCTTATAACTCTTCCAAATGCAATACAAGAAAAAAAAAGTAAATCAAGATTAAAACTAATTAAACGGATATTACAAAGAAAGATGCAAACATTTTGACAAAATAAAAACCAAGATTTTTTTCAAGAATGACAACCTCTAAAGCTAATTAAAAGGAAACCATACGAATCCACGGGACAGAGCAATACTCTCCAAAAATCCCAGACAGCTTACTCCAAAGAAAAGTAACTGAACTAGAACAATACAAAAATTTAAGAGACAAGCTAGCCACAAGCTCTGAAACAAAGACCAAGAATGCATAAATAGCGTACGTTATGTTTACTTAATCATTCCTAGACAAGACACTGCATCTACATAAAGGACATGTATTGCGAATCGTTAGCCACTTTGTGATGCAATCGCGATGAAACACGTGTGAGCAAGGCAAGCCAATTGCTCTTGACCCAATATCCGTGAGACAAATAGAACAATCTGTGATGGAAGAAGAACGGATATTGCTGCTTTGAATGTTGTGGTTGTAACCCAACTCACCACGAGATCGGACATTGCTATTTAGCATGGTTTCGATGTAACCCAATTCCCTACGAGATCGGCGATTGTTGCTTTGCATGTTATGGTAGTGAGCCAACTCACGAAGATGTCGGATATTGCTTGTTTGTATGTTTTGGTAGTAACCCAACTCACCACGAGAACGGATATTGCTTCTTTGCGTGTTGTGGTTGTAACCCAATTGGGCACCTGATCGGATATTGCTTCTTTGCATGTTTTGGTTGTGACCCAATTGCGCACGAGATTGGATATTGTTTCTTTGCACGTTGTGGTTGTAACCCAATTGCGCACGAGATCGGATATTACTTCTTTGCACGTCTTGGTTGTAACCCGATTGCGCACGAGAACGGACATTGTTTCTTTGCATGTTTTGGTTGTGACCGAATTGCGCACGAGATTGGATATTGCTTATTTGCATGTTGTGGTTGTAACCCAATTGCGCACGAGATTGGACATTGCTTCTTTGCATGTTCAGGTTGAATGGATTTAAGCCCAAAACATCGTCGTCCGTAAGCATCTTCTCACGTTGAGCTTTCAAAACCAGAGTCTCTATTATATACAAAAAGAAAAAAACTAGAGTCACTATTAAGAAAAAAGCAACCATTCTTGGCAAACAGATGTAAAGAGAGACAAAGAGAGGGGGGGAGAGAGAGATATGTAAACAGAAAGAGAAAGTTTACTTCAGAGGAGATGAAGTGGTATAATTTATAGAATTTGAACCTCACTTGTTATTCTGCATTGATTAGCTGGATTTATTAAATCTAATATTGAAATTTGATTTGATTTGATTTTCATGATAACGATATTCTATTTTTTTTATTACCGTTTTAATTATTACCACTTTTAGGTTTCTTTATTGAAAATTAAATATTTATAAAAAGGAATCCTACTTTGCATTTATTACATGCGCTTATTATATTTATTCTTCACGATTTTTTTCCTTTTTGTTTGTTTTTTTAATTTTAATGACCTTCATTATTTCCTTTAAATGCACATATGAGGTATGCTCCAGCAACACTATATATATATATTTTAGGCAATACTTCAAATGAATTAAGAAAAAAAAAAGCTCTTGCAATGGCTGAGGGTGCTCCTCCTCCTTATGGCTTCTGAATATGCTGGCAATACCACTGTTTTACTATTTTGTTCTTTGACTTGTATTTAATTAGCATATAATGGGTAACACATTTTTTAATGGAAAAAAAACATTAGCCACTCCTGCCATAATAGTAAGAGTATGAAATGCCTCCAATTGAGAAGCACAAAAAAACACAAGATTTAATCCAACACGCTACTGGCGCGACATTGGCGCTATCAGCGTGATAACTCATATTTTATTGCACTTATTTGTTACTCTTGGTTAGTATTTTTAGGATTTATTTGAATAAAATAATGATGTTTTGAGTTAATTTACATTTTTAGTTTTTGATTGGGTTTAATTTATTTTCGTCAAAATTTTTCAGCTTTACGTTACTTCTGTATTTTGGCCATATCTCGGTCCACAGTTGTCTGATTGACAAGTTTTGCTGAAGTTTTATTTTATTATTAGACTTGTCATTTAAATTAAAACCCCATTACTTAAGTGGCCCAAAGCCAAGTTTTAGTTTTATTTTAATTTATTTGTTATATTTCGTACTTTTGGACAGATTGGCCTATCAGAACTAAACCCTAACCCGATTTGGGTAGGGGTATATGACGGCGGAGTAGGAAACTATTATTCATTCTGAATTTTTGAAATTGAGGATCAAGTACTTTTTCTCTGAAGCGTTCTTCGCGTTCTTTATCTTTTTCTTCTTTTTTCTTTAATTTTAATCATGTTTATCCTAGCCATGCTAGGCTAAACCCCTTTTAATCAACCTAAGGGGAAGGGATTCCATGGATCTATCTAGAGGATCTGCGATCAATCTCTAACCAGATTTGTTTCTTTAACCTAACTCAAATCAATATCGTGAGATTGTGGATATTCGATTTGAGGTTCGCAATTGCGATTATGGAAAAGGAATAATCATCAGATTTGATGATCCGATTGTTCTCAATTGAAAATAAGGATTTTGATTCAATTGAGATCATTCGTGAATTTGGTAATTTTTATCCAATGAAGGACATCCTAGGATTCCTAACCTTAGGTTGGTTAATTTTAATTACGAAGTTTTAATCCCAGTTCTTATATTCTGTCTTTTATTCAACCGAAATCCAAAACCCCCCTTTTATTTTCTATTTTCATAAGCGATTTTTACCAAATCAATTTCTTTGAGAGACGACTTATGGTTTCCATTTTACTGCAAATTTCTGAACCCTAATTAAAAATAATTTTTAATTTGCGCGAGTTCGTCAGCTCGTGTCAAATTTGGCGCCGTTTCCAGGGAAATGGCATCGGTCTAAATCGTTTTCTGATTCTTGATCTTCTTCTTTTTCTTTAATTTTCATTTCTGTTAAAAAAAATCGAAAAAAATATATTTATTTTTGCGCATCTGTCTTGTTTCTGCGTTTGAACTCATTTGTGTTTCTGATTCCGATTTCTGCACCTTTGATTCTGCATCGGAATTTGATTCTGCAGACACGTCTTTTCTCAGTTTTTGCATTTTCTGCATTACGGTTTCCATTTTACTGCGAATTTCTGAACCCTAATTAAAAATAATTTTTAATTTGCGCGAGTTCGTCAGCTCGTGTCAAATTTGGCGCCGTTTCCAGGGAAATGGCATCGGTCTAAATCGTTTTCTGATTCTTGATCATCTTCTTTTTCTTTAATTTTTGTTTCTGTTAAAAAAAAATATATATATATATATATATTTATTTTTGCGCATCTGTCTTGTTTCTGCGTTTGAACTCATTTGTGTTTCTGATTCCGATTTCTGCACCTTTGATTCTGCATCGGAATTTGATTCTGCAGACGCGTCTTTTCATAGTTTTTTCATTTTCTGCATTACGGTTTACGTTTTGGGTAGATTTGGGGAAATCGGTAAAACTTCAGTTTGAGAGATTGGTTCCGGGAGTTCTATTCCCAATGGAACTCGACCATCTAAGTATAAGTCACACCCTACAAGGGTGTGAGGTGACCCTTAATTTTGCCAAATTCTGTCGTTCACTAACCCGTTATGCTACTTCTTTGTCGTTTCAGGACGTATCGGGTATTTTTGCTATTGTTCAACTTGCTTCGATTGACCTGAAATCTGGTGACGTGAAGGAGGAGATCCTTATCCTCATATTCAATCTCCTTAAATATTAAATTATTAAAATTATTAATTAATACATTATTATAATTATTAAAGATAATAATTCTAGTAGTTAACGATTATCGATTTAACTTAGATTTGTATTAATATATTGTAAATAATTACTATTATTAATTGTTTAAATCAATTGATGAAAAATTGTGTAAATCAAACATAAACAATTAATAATTTTACACAAAATTTCCTTAAATAGATTTCCATAAAATATCCATTATAAACAATATCTCTAGACAGCTGGCTACATTAGCAATAAGAAAATCAATTCCTTTAGCAGTGGGAAATTTCAAAATATTCATAAAATATGTTCCACTTTTTATAAAATTTATTCTCCTCTAGTTTTTTAGCGCAAGAAGCAAAAATCCGATCATATGATTGGTCCTCTATTTCTTCACCTTGTATACAAATATATCATGTTCATGTTATGTCATCTTTTGTGTCAACATGGATATGTATAAGATCAAACACCAGTCGTTACATATAACATACGCCTTTTTAGATTCTAGAGTGAAGATTTTGCATAAGCTTATAACTCTTCCAAATGCAATACAAGAAAAAAAAAGTAAATCAAGATTAAAAATAATTAAACGGATATTACAAAGAAAGATGCAAACATTTTGACAAAAGAAAAACCAAGTTTTTTTTACAAGAACGACAACCTCTAAAGCTAATTAAAAGGAAACCATACGAATCCACGGGACAGAGCAATACTCTCCGAAAATCCCAGACAGCTTACTCCAAAGAAAAGTAACTGAACTAGAACAATACAAAAAATTAAGAGACAAGCTAGCCACAAGCTCTGAAACTAAGACCAAGAATGCAAAAACAGCGTACGTTATGTTTACTTAATCATTCCTAGACAAGACACTGCATCTACATAAAGGACATGTATTACGAATCGTGAGCCACTTTGTGATGCAATCCCGATGAAACACGTGTGAGCAAGGCAAGCCAATAGCTCTCGACCCAATCTCCGTGAGACAAATAGAACAATCTGTGATGGAAGAAGACTCTGCTTCAATCGTGACTTTTTCAAGATTTTGAAAAGATTCTTGTGTTGTGGACTGATCCAGCCCGGCCCGTTAGGCCCTCGCCCGCCCAGGCCAGTGCCAAAAAGCCCGCATATCAAATAGCCCGCACGGGCCAAAAAATCATATAACCCCACGGGTTAGGGCCAGCCCGCGGGCCAAAGATCAACTCTATTTTACCAACACTTTTAAGAGTAAAATGCAAAAGTATTCCTAATGGTTCTGTTGAATTTGGCGGAACCTGAAATGCAAAAGTATTCATATATTATCAAGCAGTGATCAAGACTGTTCATTAGTCATATATTATCAAACAGAAATTGAAAAGGCTTAGTCATCTACTTTTAGTACCATGTCTATATTTTCATAGTAAAATGTAAATTAAGGAGTTTGATTCCCCTACAAAAATACCCGACATCCAACATCCCCAAGTCCCAAAATCCGCTCACCATCAGTTACAACAATAACTTGAATACTCCTCTCAGGCCAGTTTTTTAAAACCTCAAGGACTTTCCCCCTGCAAAAGGCCAAAAGCTATATAACCCTCCAACAAATGTAGTCCAAAATTGCATAGAAATACAGGGAAAAAAATGATAATTAAATTGCATACATATATAGTCCAAAATTAGCTCAACCATTCATGTC
Source organism: Gastrolobium villosum (assembly GCA_032173675.1). Lineage (NCBI taxonomy): Eukaryota > Viridiplantae > Streptophyta > Magnoliopsida > Fabales > Fabaceae > Gastrolobium > Gastrolobium villosum. The sequence goes on along the minus strand of JAVKPL010006573.1, from coordinate 2,476 downwards.
CAACTAGCAATTAAAGAGGTTAAACTTCAACTGCAGCTACAATATCAACTAAAATGATACACACACACACAACACAACACAAGGAATTAATTACCCCGATTATCAGCGACATTGGAATGATAATGCAACCTAGTGGCCTCAACCATATTGGTAACTTCTTGTGCACTCTCTAAAGCCTTCAAAAAATGATCATCAAGGAAAGTGAGAATCTGCATCAGAGTAACACTTGGAACAACCTTAATTGCTCTTCTAAACTCAGCAGGTGCTGTCTTTGAATGTTCAATATGCTTTGCCTCTGTTATCTCATCTAGCTCTTGCACATTTTCCATAACTTTCTCTAGTGTTTTAGGCTCCTCCACCGTATGACCTCCATCACCGTCAACATTATCACCTTCACCTTCCTCATTCTCATTCCCACCCTCAATCTCATCTTCCTCACTCAAAGAAGGTCCTGGCATGTTCTCTACCATGAATTAAGTTGCAAGTGATCATGTTGTATCATTATCCTCACTCAAAAAATGGTTGAGATAATTAAATTGCATACATATATACAAAAGCTATATATCATGCTGTAACATTATCCTTACTCAAAAAATGGTTGAGAACTTAAGATAATTAAATTGCATACATATATACAAAAGCTATATATCATGTTGTATCATTATCCTTTACTCCACATAGATAGTGTTCTTCTATTTGGACAGCTTCAGTTTGTCTTAGAAAGCCACATTGTAAACAAATCCTTATACATTTACAGTACTAACAGAACCCACAAAAAATATCAGAATTTTTCAGTTAAAGTAAATTTAGAAACATTAACCCTGCGTTAGAAATATCAATGCATCTAGATTATCAAAACCCATATTCACAACCACTAAATTTATAAATTCCAACAACCTACAAATCACTGAACCTCAATTAAAACCTCAATTAAAAAGAATAAGCTAAACCTGAAATGTCATTTTCTAGTCCAAATTCTCTATCTCTTTCTCTTTCCATAGCAAGAAAACAAAGAGATTGAGGAAAACCCATCAAAGCATAGAACAGAAAGTTTGCTCATGTGCGACCACCAGCTCCAGTAACAAGCGTCAAGCACGGTGTTCTTGGGGACTCTGGCATGGCTACAACACTGGTTCTGATTCCCATCATCTTCAGACCCTTATGGTTCAACCGTGCTGCAAGTGACAACGAAGACAATGAAGAAGAATATGAAGGAGAAAATTGAAGAGAGGGAAGCCTTAATGACGATGAAGAAACTGCTTGAGGAAGTGTATCAACTGCGAAGAAGAAGAACGCGTGAAGAAGAAGAAATTGGAAGAAGAAAACCAGAGAGAGAAATGAGAAATTGGGGTTTTAGGGTTTAGAAAAAAAAGAGTGGGCTGGTCCGCGGTTAACCCCACCCTAACCCAAAAGAAATGAGGGTTAATGGGGCTAGGGTCAAAAATAACCCTCCCATATGTGTGCTGAAAAAAAAGGGGGTTAAAACTTGGGGCTATAGGGCCCAGCCCGCGGGCTGGGGGCTGTTTTGACAGCTCTATTCCTCCACACACAATATTTTATGGGGCCGACACATTTTAAAACAAAAGAAAAAGAAAAAAATATGGCACGCAAAACGAATCTCTATAACATTACACAATCACTTTTCCTACAACATAATAAACATAAAACCCTTTTGCTATACTGTCAAAATAATATTAAAAAGATTTTCAAAATAATATTAAATTAATTAATATAGACCAACTAGTAGAATGTTAGAAATTTTATTTTATGGGCAATATTAATTAATTAGTTTTGTATTTTAATATTAATTGGGTTAATGGATATTCCAATATAAATATTGTAACTAAGCCTATTGCGATCACATTTGATTGGGCTTCTGGCATCTGATGTTATTGGGCATAGTTGGACAGTAATAGGCTCTTGTGTGACGCTGGTTTTCCATGATGGGTGGACCCATGGGCACAGATGGGCACAGACTCTTCTCTGGGTTATGAGCTAGGTCCTCTTTCTTTTGGCTTTGTGATGATCCAATAAGGTACACATAATCCCAATTTTGATTTCATATTGTTTGGTATTTTATAATGATATACATGATTCAAGGTTAAAATATCTCTATGATAATATACTAGGAGGAGATCCGTATCCTCACATTCAATAACCTCAAATATTAAATTATTAAAATTATTAATTAATCCATTATTATAATTATTAAAGATAATAATTCTAGAAGTTAACGATTATCGATTTAACTTAGATTTGCATTAATATATAGTAAATAATTACTATTATTAATTGTTTAAATAAATTGATGGAAAATTGTGTAAATCAATTATAATCAATATAAATATTGTAACTAAGCCTATTGCGATCACATTTGATTGGGCTTCTGGCATCTGATGTTATTGGGCATAGTTGGACAGTAATAGGCTCTTGTGTGACGCTGGTATTCCATGATGGGTGGACCCATGGGCACAGA
>JAVKPL010006572.1:0-26687 GCA_032173675.1 Gastrolobium villosum | reverse complement strand
TTTTTATTTTAAATCCAAATCTAGGGAAATTATCTACCTGTAGTTACATTTAGGCCCTATACTAACCCCACTACCAAACAGAAACCAATTTTCAGATTTTGGCAGTTCTTTATAATATATCTACAAATAATTCCTCCTTCCTGACATTGGATCTGTTTTTCCGCTTGCTAGTGCGAAATTTACGATATTAAAGTACCTTGAAGAAGTAGAGTAGGTAACCTTTACTGTAAGGCAGGGGTGCCATCACTTTTTAGGTTCCAACCCCAAATTACAAAATGCGACAAGATGTCACCTCCTAGTTGGTCAGAGTTAGAGGATTTCAAAGCTAAATATTTTTCATACAGTCAGCAAAAAGGAGTTCAACTGAGCAAAACAATTTCAGACATAAACATGAGATAATATTTATGAAGCTTTAATATGAAATTTTTTAAGTCAATAAATTTTAGTTGCAAGTCTTAATCTGTACAAATTTTTTTGGGTATAGGACTAATGCCCCTCCAAACATCACCTTAGGCATCATAGGCATCATAATTGCATGAAGCTCCTTCCCTAAATCATTTAAGTGACCACAAAGTTAAATTAAACAATTGATGACATATATATAGGCTTTAATAGCTCTCTGGTTACTGCAGATCAGAAAATTTGCAGCAACACATAATACTTCTATCAGGATCCGGTTCCGTATCTTTTTTTTATTATTAATTCAGGATCCGGCTCCGTATCCTTCTATAATATATTTGGTGTAAATTTTTCCATACTGAGAAACCTATATATATATCGACATTTTATTCTCCCAAAATCATTTTCTCTATTATTAGATCTCGAATTCAAAATATCTAATGTGGCAAAACAAGATCAACATTCAACAATTGCTATTCAATATGTTCTGTGACTTCCTGTCATTAGATGTCACCACGTGTCTCTTGAATCTAACTAATGTATCTTACTAAACCCCCTCTTCTTTTCCTCTGTAAAAGAATCACACACACTTACTTATGAACCAGCCAAAACGTTCAAACCATGTGTTCCATAGATTAATAGCTCGCAGCCATAGTTCTAGATTATTTGAACAACATGCATTCAACCACACGAGTATTTTATTTTGACCATAAAATATTATCCCCTCAATTTTATATACACATACCTCATGACCATCCCCAATAAAATATTTCCCACAAACTAATAAGAAAAAACGCATTTGGCTGCCCAAACTCAAAACTTTCAATTTATATATATTTTTTCTTCTTCTCATGTCTTCAAAGTCCAAGTCAACTAAATTCATCTTCATGTTTTATTTTTTTGTGTCTTCTTTTATGTTCAGTTCGTTCAAACATGCATAGAATCATAGTACTTCGTTCACACGAAAGCCAACAACTCTTTTATGGTCGCCACCTAGACAAACCCAAACGAATGAACTACAAACTATGTTGACCCTCTCTTCCCTTATCATCATCATCATCACCATCTTTACCTTCTCTCTCCACCATACGACGTCGTTACCCCTCCATGCATCACTTTCTAGTTGCCACAACACCACCTTCAACTGTGGCAACATCAACAACCTTTTCTACCCTTTCACCGGCGGTGACCGACCCTCTTTCTGTGGGCCACCACAGTTCCTCTTAAGCTGCCACAATGGTGTTCCCGAGTTGAACATCTCGTCGGTGAGTTACCGAGTCCTTCAAATAAACTCAGTGACTCGCAACCTCATTTTAGCACGATTAGACCTTTGGAATGAGACATGCACACATGAGTACCTTAACTCAACTTTTGATGACATCAGCTTCAGCTACGGTTCAGGGAACCAGAACCTTAGCTTGTTTTATGGGTGCAAACCCACTTCTGCATTCACTAAAACTCCAGATAACTTGTTTCACTGTGAGAGTAATGGGTATAAGAATGATTCTTATTCATTGGTTGGTCCTTTTCCTTTGGACCCGGTTCTTGGTGTTGTTGAATGCGATGTTCGTGTTGGGGTGGCAATTCTTGAAGGGCAGGTTGATAGGCTTGTAGAAAACCGCTCTTTGCTTGGGGAGGTTTTGATGAAGGGCTTTAATGTTAACTATAGTAATCCTTATGACACTGAGTGCTTTGAGTGTCTTGGTTCTGGTGGCCAACAGTGTGGGTTTGATTCTGATTACAATACTACTATTTGTATTTGTGGCGACAGGTTGTGTCCACCTCCAGGTATTCCTTTTTTTTTTTTTTGGTTAATTCTGCTGTCTTGTGGAATCTTCCGGTGGAGATCATCTTTAGTACATCTGTAGTAGGTACATTTGTCATTCAACAAGTGACATTTAGATAAAAAAATATTTTTCTCTCCTTTCTATACAAGCATGACAGTCACTCCTCAATTTTTATTGGATAGATGCACTGAGTGAATGGTATACCAGTACTAGCATAGATATTTCCTTTTCTGGTGATAATGTAAAACTAATGGTTTTAAGGATATTTGTTTATGACTAAAAGTTAAGAGGTTGTTGTGGTCCATGCACTGAGTGAATGGTACACCAGTACTACATAGATATTTCCTTTTCTGGTGATGATGTAAAACTAATGGTTTTAAGGATTATTTGTTTATGACTAAAAGTTAAGAGGTTGTTGTGGTCCATAGACTTGCATCTACCTTATTGTATGCTAATGATGCTTTCATTTTAACCCGAACCACCTTCCCAGCTTCTATTTGTATTTTGCCACTTGGCAGCTGATGATGACCTGTTAAATGGTCCACTTTATTTTGCATATTTTAAGGAGATTCATATCGGTTATCAGTTATCACTTTCTTCAGTAACTTAAATTTGCAGTTATGTTAAAGTGACAAGTTCACCAATTCGGTTAAGGAAGAAAATGAGGCGCATTAGTTTCCTATTCATATCTGGAACTGCGACTTGCTAACTACCTTTTTCTTCATCTCTTTTATATCCTTGTCTCATTCCTTGTTGTGACATCTTCCTTTTTTTATATTTTTGGAATGTTGCAGGTAAAAGCAGTAGTAGCAAAGTCGCTCTTGGAATAGGTATCTTTCATTTTGTTAATTGATTGAGTGAATTTGGAAATTAAGTTTTACTAATGTCTAGCATATTATGTCAGGCGTTGCTGCTGGTGGAGTTGTAGCCCTTGTTGTTGGCATTCTTGGCTGTATGTACTTTGTGAGGCAACGAAGGAAAAAATTTGTGGAGCAATCAAGTGCAAAGGACTTCTTCGTGCCTCCTGTAAGCGGAGATGCTGTTACCTCTACAACTGTTACGTCTCAAAGTGTCTCTTCTTACACTTCTTCAAAGACTGGCTCGGTGCCACCAAAGAGTTTCTACTATGGTGTCCAGGTGTTTACCTATGAAGAATTGGAGGAAGCTACCAAAAACTTTGACCCTTCTAATGAACTTGGTGAGGGAGGTTTTGGCACTGTTTACAAAGGTAACAAGAAAATTTTCCTCTGTATTTCTGCCAATCTCTTAATTCGGCGAACTGGAGCAGTGGTAAAACTGTTCCTTCATGACTGAAAGGTCATGGGTTCGAATCCAGGAAACAACTTCTTTGCAATTATGCAAGAGTAAGGCTGCGTACAAGGATTTCCTCCACCCCACACTCGCTAGTCGAGTTTAACGGGGAGTGGTGGTTTTTATTTCTGCCAATCTCTTACATAATTTCCCATGGTTTCTGTTTTTCATAAACTATATCTTGTGATTGTTTAATCAGGTGAACTCCAAGATGGACGTGTGGTTGCCGTGAAACGCCATTATGAAAGCAACTTTAAACGTGTTGAGCAGTTCATGAATGAAGTTCAAATCCTAGCCCGCCTTCGGCATAAGAACCTGGTGACACTCTTTGGATGCACCTCAAGACATAGCCGAGAACTTCTCCTTGTTTATGAATTCATATCTAATGGAACAGTGGCTGATCATCTTCAAGGAAAAAGATCACAATCCAATTTTGTCCCTTGGCATGTAAGATTGAACATTGCAGTTGAAACAGCTGAGGCACTAGCCTACCTGCACGCATCAGATGTCATACACCGCGATGTTAAATCCAACAACATTCTCCTAGATGATAAATTTCGCGTGAAGGTCGCTGATTTTGGTCTCTCGCGGTTGTTCCCAAATGATGTCACTCATGTGTCAACAGCTCCACAAGGAACACCTGGTTATGTTGACCCTGAGTATTATCAAGTCTACCAACTCACAGATAAAAGTGATGTTTATAGCTTCGGAGTAGTCTTAGTTGAGCTTATATCATCATTACAACCTGTGGACATCAACCGGCATCGAAATGATGTGAACTTAGCTAACATGGCCATCAGTAAAATTCAGAGCCAAGAGTTGCATGAGTTGGTTGATCCATATCTTGGATTTGAAAAAGACTATGCTATAAGGCGGATGACAACAGCAGTTGCAGAATTGGCTTTTAGGTGTTTGCAGCAGCAGAGAGAGATGAGACCCTCCATGGATGAGGTGCTGGAGATCTTGAGAGGAATCAAAAGTGATGAGCTTGGTGCACGGGAAGCTGAAGTAGTTGATGTTAGGACAGATGAAATTATACTCTTGAACAAGGTTCCTTCGCCGTTTTCACCAGATTCAGTTGTTGATAAATGGGTTAGCGGCTCCTCTGCAACTGATTCCTTATAGCTTTCTAAGATATCATTTTCTTTTGGTGAAGAGCTACTAGAATAGATAGTAAAAATATGGTACTGGTTTTAATGAGCTAGATCATAAGTCATAGCCTTCCCATATCTCTAAAATATTATGTTTTAAACTTTCTTGTATGTTATGATGTTGATAGTGGTGGCTATGAGAGGTTGAATTTATTGTTGATACAAAACTGGTAATATATATAGGGGATAGAGAAATAATATATGTATTTGTTGTGTAAATATTCCCATATATTAGTTCCTTTGATGTATTGAAAAATTTACATAAGGTGACTGTTCAAACTTTTTGTTATACATATATGATATATGATTGAAATGAATGATAGGAAAATAGTTGAATCAGTAGGTACATGACTAGTGCTGAATTTCCCTTATTTTAATACAGCCGAGGGACATGCTAAGAAGAACAGCTTAACCACACATGCACGGCCCTGAGAGTTCTTAGGATTCAGGACAACATTGACAGGTAGTTTTGGATACTGTATGATGCATATCCACATGCGTGTACATGTAGTGGTAGATATTTAGGCCATCTTATTTAGCTCGTGTTGTGCTAATTACTAAACAAACGAGGGGCTCTTACTGAACATGTATCAGATGGTTAGAGTCCATATTTTAACTGCTAATGCATTTGTGATTATGGACTTATACATTTGAAGTTGATATCCTAGTTTGGAGCTTAAGGTTTTGATTTAATTACATTACGTGTGCTAGTTTGGAATCTATTCTTTTATTTCTTTGAAATCTTCGTTTTTAAAAAGGAAAAAGGTATTTCTCCGGTCAGTGAGCTCAAAATGACGTCGTTTTGGATTATAAGATTAAAAAATTAAAATTATAATGACTAATATAACCTTGCAATATATTATAATTATAAAAACATCTTGATTGTCATCCCAAAATGACGTTGTTTTGGGTTTACTGAAAATATCTTCTCTCCGTTGAATGGAGAAATCCTTTACCCTTTTAAAAATATATTTGATTAGAGAAAAAAAAAATAGTATTCTTTTAGGAGGAGGGATATTTTTACTACCAAGATTTTTTACTACCAACTTACTATCTATCTAATCATCAGAGGATTAACATTTTCTCTTTTTTCAATTTTTTTTTTAACATTCTCTCTCTTTGATTCAATGGTGATTAGATAGGTAGTAAGTTGGTATTAGAAAATTTTGGTAGTAAGAATATCCCTCCTTGGTTAATAACATAAATTCGCCTCTTAAACCAATAAACCCTTGGACCTAATTTCGCTGAGTGGTTATAGAAAGCTCTCTTTTATAAAAACATATCAGAAGATAGAAATATGATAATTGAAGACATCGGAAAAGCTAATAAAAAGGAACAATTAATGGGAAGAAACCTCAGCAGAAAACAACCCACCAACCATACAAATGAAAACAACTAATCAAAATTGTGGACAAGTCTTGATAAAAAGAGACAATAATAAAGATGAGATACGAAATTAAAAAGTCTCAATTATGGATTGGGATAGGATTAATTTACATGGGTGTAAAAATAGGAAGTTTTATACTAAATCTTAATTATTGATCTCACTGCCTTCAATGATGTACATATTTTAATAATAGAATAAATAGTCAATAATAATTGATTATAAAAAAGTAATAGTTGAAAATATAACAATAAGTTTGGTAATAGAATAACTTGAAAAAAATTAACATTTATATTTTGACATTTATTTGATTACGAACCTCTAATTACTATAAGAAACAAAAGAACGAAATAAGAATCTTCCCTCTTCGCCATTAGATTCTTAATCTAGGTAACCGAATGTCCGAAGCCATTTTTCAAATACGAATTCATAATGGCTTCATTAATATTTTTCTTAGCCACATAGTGAAGGAAGAAAGGTCCGCTCCATCTACATTTGGCTGCAAATTCCTGAAACAAAGGAGTCATTTTTTTTTTTGTCCCAAAAGAGAGTATTTTTCATATCATGATCAACCTAATAAATTATGGATGAAATATTTTTTTTTGGTTGATTAATTAAATAGTCCTTTTCCTTCGTTTTCTTTTTTTATTGTGATCGGTACATTAATTATGATCAGGCAATGAGATTGTGCCACATAGCACACCAAGTTCGCTACCCCTTATAGGGAACTTAGTCCAATCAATTTTTTTATGAAAGTGTGTCACATGTCACGAAATTATCGGCTGCCAAGTTCACTATCAGTTGTAGCGAACTTGGACACGTGACAGTTAAATTTTTTTTCTGTATAAGTGTGCTATATGCTTTGAAGCACCGACACGTCAAAAACACTATTGTGTCATGTCCGACAATTCCCGACACTTCGAGACTCCCCGACATTCTAACACGTGTTATCGAAATTCAAAAAAGGGTTCAAAGGTTGCATGAGTTTTTAGTTTCAACTATTAGATTCGTTGGATTACGATTACCATTTTATTAAGTTTAATATAAATATTTGGGATATCTTATGTTTCTTTGTAAAATTGATTAATATTATAAGTATAATTTCATTTTTTATTAAATTATTGAATATTAAATATAATATATATTATATAAATTAAAAATATTATTTAATATCAGAACGTGTCTTAACGTGTTCAAATCTAATTTTTTTAGAATTAACGCATCATAGTGTCGTATAATATCGTATCGGTGCTACATAAGTTATATGTTACAAAATTACCAAATTTACTATCAATTATAACGAGTCTCAAGATATGACAATATGATAAAAAATACTATTTGTATGGCAGATTGATAAAATACTGCTACAAACGTGACAATCTTATCACTGTTCCGCAATACTCATTAAACCACTGACAAGACGACGGCTAACAATATACAACAGAAAGATTGGACTATAGTACAAAATCTCCAACTTAATGTGCTGGTCTTAAAACGAAAAGCACAAAAGTGGGTAATGAATAAGGAATGCAATTTTTTTTTTTAAGATTCAGTTAAGATTTTAAAGTATTATTTTTTAAAAAACAAAAATTGTTGGTATTCAATTAGAATAGTTAAGTAATATAAGCATTCAATCGGAATAATTAAGATTTTTTTGTAGAATGCCCAAATCCAATGCTATTTAATAAATAAGGAATAAAAAATATTTTGATATTTAATAAATTTTTTGTTAGTGACTTTTTAGTTGAAGATATAAATAGTGTAAACTTCTCACAATATAAAAAGACAAAAATAAAAGGTTATATTTATTATTGAAAAGCTTTAGAAATTATCAATAGTCACGTGTAATTATCACAATATACAACGAAATTATCACAATATACAACAATACAACGAAGTTTTAGAAATTTAATTAAGCATGTAATTAATAAAGAAATAATCAAATTCTATTCGTGATCTATTCCACATTTAAGAAGAGGGATAAGTATCTCCAACATTCTCCTATAGATGCATACATATTGCTTGTAGACTCATAGTCATATATGTGTGTGAGAGAGAGAGAGAGGGGTTATATTTTATTTTTTGATAAATAAAAGGTTATATTTATTATTGAAAAGCTTTACAATTTTCACTAATAAATTAATTATTATTGATTTTTCTCAATATAATGATTATACTTTATTTGATATACTTATTAATTAATTGTTAATTATCAATAAATTATAATATTAGATTATCAAGAATCAACAGCTATTAATGTAACAGTAAAAATCGTAAAACTTTATAAAAAAATGTCCATGTAAGAGTAGCAAAATATATTTTGACATGTGACTTGATCTATGACACGACCGGCCAAAATACATCTTATATCAATCTCTCGGTTTCAAATGGGTCTTCGTTCCTAATAAAGAAATCAAAATTCAAAAAAAATTCACAAAAAAAAAAAATCAAAATTTTGTCATATCACTCATTAATGTTGAAGTCGCAAAATTCTACACAAAATCGTATATAAAACCAGTTTTATCCACCCTATAGTGGATCTTATTATTAAAGTCATAAAATGATACCCAATTATCATTTTTAAATCCTAGACTCCTTCCCTAGGTAAGGAATAACTGCACCCTAGGTAACCAAATCGACCTTAAAATTTTGTAAATGTCACTTTTTCCTTTTTTTTTTTTTTTTTAAGTTGTAGGTTAATTAATATGTTAGACTCTTAGCATTTTGGAATGAATTGGTTGGTACGTATCTTCCTTCGGAGGCTTGGCAAAGTTGATCAAAACTTCAAGGTCTTACCCATTAATAGTCTTTTCCATTTTCCACATGTTGGATGATTTATTTGTATTTTAGAGTGAATCAAGGGAAAAAGTCAACGACCTAGTTACTGTTTAATCTCTAAATTTCTTTTTTATTCTAAATCATCTAAAGTTTCGTTATTAAATTTATTAAATGATGTAATACTATATTATTAGATAAAAATATAATTTTTCTGTTATCAAAAAAAAATAAAATCGCTTATACTGTTTATTGGTTTTTTTGTTGTTGCAGAAATTTAGGTTTAATATTTAGTTATTAATATGAGGTAGGATATTGCAACAACCAATTAGAATTACTACCAATCAATTTCACCGTTAGATCAATTATGTTGATTCATCAGTTATATTTATTTTAATATTTGTATGGTTATGATTTTTCATATTTAATGTTGCATTAAATATGGGGAATATGCTGCATTAAATATGTGAAATCATTATTATACAATGATAGAAATAAATATAAAATATTAAATATAAGAAATCATAACTATACAAAAATGAAAATAAATATAACAATTGGATCAATATAATGAATCTAACGGTGAAATTAATTAGTAGTAACCCTAATTAATTGTTACAATATACTTCCCCAATTAATATATATAAAATCTTTATAATGCTAACATTTGTTAAAGAAAAAATAAACTATCATCTCTCTTCCTTGCATTTTCTTTATCCAGTATTTTTAAATTTAAGGGATCATTTTAAATTTACTGATTATTTTAATACCTAAATTTCTAAATCAAGGAATGAATAAATTAAAATAACTTTTTCAAGTTCAATTTTGGTGAACTGAATACAATGTTTATTTATTTATTAGACGTCATCGAAAATTCTAATCCTTTAATATATATTTTTTCGTAAATAAAAAATAAAATACATTGATTTGTTTTATATCATTTTTCAAATTGCAAATTCATACATAAGAGTAAATTTAAATGATTTTGAGTGGGTTAAAAAAACCCAAATAAGAATAAATTATAAACAAATAAAAAAAAATATAGATATATAATAAGAGTAATAAATGGCCTCTCACGTTGTATAAAAAAAGTAGCATGGTTAGAGAAAAGACACCTTTTATATATTCCCCCGATAAAGTCCCGTCCTTACTCAATCCAATCATTCTCTCTCTCTCTCTGGAATTGGAATTAGATCTCACTTTCTCTCTCTACAAACAAAACGAACAATCCCCATTCATTTTCCTATTCCTGTTTCTATTCCTATTCCATTTTTCTAAATGCAAACATAATAATGCCTACTCTCCACAAATTCAAGCTCTTAGCCACCCAATGCGCCGTCGCCGGCAGCCCCACCCGCAGCCCTACCACCAGCCCCGTCATCCACCTCCGCCGCCGCAGGACCCTCCGCATGTTCCTCGCTCGCCCCCTCGACCGCCGCCGTTTCCATCCCCCTCCCCAAGATCCGCCAGAAATCGCCGACAACGAGGTACGAGTCCGCCACAAACTCAAGGACCTCTTCATCTCCTCGCCGCCGCCGCCGCCACCGCAAGACGACAAGAGCTGCCAAGAACAACAACAGCAGGATCAGCAAGAAGAACTCCTCCCTGGCTCCGCCATCGGCGTCCGGTTCCGGACAGGATCTCCGTTCCGTCGCAGCGCCGCCGCCTCTCTCCGGCCGATATCGTCGGCGTTCCGGTACCGGTTACTGAGAAGAGCTTGGCGACCGGTACTGGTCACCATCCCTGAGTAGTAGTTTCTCTCTACTGTGATAACTGTACGGATGAGTTAAGTTTCTAATTTTTTTTTTCTTTTGTTTTATTTATTTATTATTTTAACTCTTGGAGAAATAATAATAATAATAATAATAACAATAACAAATAACAATAATAATTTTCTGTTATGGACGCTATCGTGCGCGGTGTGCGTTTCAGCATAGCCGGTAGAGAGGTAACGTAACTAACGTTTGGCGCGTTGCGAGTATGCGGGAGAGTGATATACGTTACGATGCGACGTCGTTTTGTGAATTTTATACGTTTTGATGATTGTTTTGACTATGGTAACGGAATTGGGTTCTTTGTTTGGTGAAGAGAAGAAAATGCACTGAGAATTATTAATGAAATAATTGGTAAATATAAAATGTAAAATAATGGTGTTTTGTGTTTTTAATTAGATTGTGGTGTGGATCAAAGAGGGACAGGGATGAGACATAAGTGGGTGTGAGATAACCATGATGTTTTTTTAGAAGTCTCTCTATTTGAAGTTTCCTTGTGTTTCTGTTCAGAGATGTCTTCTTATTATCTAAGTTCTTCTATTTTTGTCCTATCATGCGATATCTAAAGATACTTTGCCACACTTAATCATTGCTTTATTTGGGTATTGATAGATAATATGAAACTGGAAAATAATAATCAAGATTTTAATATAGTTTTTCATTTTTTTGCAACTAAATACATCCGTTGAATGGTCTTTTTGCTCTACTTAAAAGGGTAATAATACGTTACATTGGTATCGAAGTCACGGAACTATATGAACATTCTTTTGTACTTATGTATGCTTAAACTCTTGATATGGTAGGCCCCTTATGTACGTATGTTGATTCAATGCGTAACGTGGGTTCTGTAACTGGTGTACTTTTAGAAACTTTATACTGAATTATCGGGTTCTTAAGTAATGATGTTGAGCACAATGTTGGCAAAAAAATGATGCTAGCTACAGATTTGAGATCTGAGACTTGAGAAAGTGGCAAGCAAAGGTCTTCAAAAGGGAATAGAATAGGCTTGCCTATTATCATTGTGTTTATTTTTAATTGGTAGTTTATCATTGTCTTTGTTGAACAGGGACAAGGTTAGATTTATGACCAAAGGAAAAAAACAATCTTATACTTGCCAAGAGAAAGAGTTTAGCAATATCTGTTCAATCCTTCAAGGAATCTAATTGTCTATATGACCAAAATGTTCAGCCATTTTTGTATTGTCTTGTTGAAGTCACGTCAGAAGGGTGCATTGTTGTTGCTGTTGTGCTCTGTAATATCCGTTTAAGTATCTTCACAGGCCCACCTCGTGCATCATTGAGATACCTTCTCTCTAATAAGCTTTTCTATATACACTTTTTGGAGGGTACAAGACAATATTTTTTCTTTCGGGGATAGAAGACAAATTTAAACATCATAATTATCATCTTAGGGTCATTTGGTAGAGGAGAAAATTTTGTTAATCAAGTAAATATAATTACCAGATAAATAATGGGTAAAGAAAATTGCTGGTAAAATTGATAAAAAAGTTATTTGGTAGGACAAAATATTATCAGATAAATTAAGTAAGTTTTCAAAATTTATGTTTGGTAGAAAGTAAAATATAGATGGGTTAATTTGTGTAAATTACCAAAGTGGGTATTAATAACAGTGCAATCTGCTTTTTCATGTTAAACCATGAATTACCACTGATGACATGATTCACAGTTGCCTTGGTATACCATTTTGCTGGCATACTTTTTGAGACTCTTCTAGCAAACGTTGACATCCTCAATTCTCAATTCTAATTTGTGTATTTTTTACAAAGACGGCCCCATATAGAAGAATTGGATCCATCCATATACTTACTTCCGCGTATTGTCAATTAATTGAGAGATACAAATTATTATTTTTAAATATAGAATGAGAGGAAAATTACTCTTATACTACATGTGATAAATTTCTCTCCTACACACCATTCGGTAACTGTGCCACCTTTTTCTGTTCTTTTCTTTTTATTTTTCAGGTGGTGGAGCCCACAAGTTTATCTCTATGACATGAGATCTTATCTTCTTTAACATAAGATTAATAAAACTCATAGAATGAAGTATAAGGGCTTGTTTGGTGGACAAGATAGGATAAGGGTAGGATATGATATGAGACTGATAAGGGTAGGATATGATATGGGGCTGATAAGCCCATATCATGTCCTGTGTTTGATGAGCATCTGATTAGCAATATGATAAGATTATGTAGAAGGAGATAAGAAAAACAAAAAACAAAATATAATGCAATAAATACAAATATATTGGATAGTGTGGGAATATATTGTGTAGCGTGAGGATATATTGTGTATCCAATATTGATATCCTATCCTGTTGAATCCTAACCTAGCTCCCCACATAGGATAAGAAATCATGTATTGGATAGGATAAAATGAGACAATACGATAAGCTAATCATATCCTATCGATCCACCAAACAAGAGATAAAAGTATGATATGATAAGTTATCCTTTACTATCTTCCTTATCAACAGGTCCTAACAGTCTTTCAGTTTATAGTAGTAAACTATATAAATAGATCGGGTATTTTTTTTTTATTTACTTAAACTGGGATTTCTGCGCTTGACATTATAATATGTCGGCCTTTCTTAATAAAAGAATAACTCCTCAATAAATAACATTAAATTCTCTCGAGTTTTCAACAATTTTATCAAGTCAAATATGAGTAACAGACTTAACAGTTTGATTTATGCCGAACTTGTCTGTTAATGATTTTAATTTTTAACTTTTTAAAAGTAACTGAAGGTAGATATAAAATGTGACCCTTCCTATAAAAGACTTTAATTTAATTTAAAATCTAACGGTCCTCTCTAATCAATTATTTTAGGATTTTATAATTCTCATGTTGAATGAGAGTTGAAATCTCATGGTGTAGAAATAAAAAGTATGTGGGACCCATGTGTTAGAAAAATTTATATGTGAGACCCATATCAGCACGAAAATTGAAGGATGTGTAGAAAAAAATTAATTCTCAGGTTGAATGAGAATTATAAAACTCATTAATTTATTTGCAAAAAGAGAAACATGGAAATTGGTGTATCGCTTTGCCTTCAACTTCAAGTCTACAATCGATGTGAAATCCTTTTGGACACGTTAGTAGGAATCTCTTTCCCTTCTGGACTAGATAGAAAAGGCAAATGACAATCGATGTTTCTTTCGTAACAAATTTTTAGAGTTTTAAGTCATAGGGGTTATATTTATCTCATTTTACATAAGATAAATAATTTTCCTACACACACAAAAAAAGGTAGATCCTACCATTCTTTTTTCTCTTTTCTCTTACATGTGGGTCCCATTTATAATTTTATTTCTACAACATGAGATAATAATTTTCCTACAACATAAGAAAGAACAATATAATATCATCATTGAATAGCTCTCTTACTCATGACTAATGGCTAATGCACATCTCATATGTGAATTTAATAGAAAACATTTACATTTACCAATTGTAAAAAACAAAAAAAGGGTCTATACTAATGTTACAAATTTATGGAATAGAAATTTGTACTGTGTATATACATGCTAGCATGTATTACATTGTATTTTATGGGTGTAGTAATGTCATGACGTGCGTTGTAAATTCTATCAAATATATAACACTATAGATAGGGCTTTATCTAACCATCACTGTCGACTTAAGTAATAGTCTCACAATTATAATTGTAACCGAAAATGTAGCTTAATTGATTGACAAAACTGAAGAATGATAAGAATAATTAATTGGTATTGAAATTTGAAGCTATGATTCCATTTGAGATAAATCTCGCCTTCTTTCTGGTTGTTACAACTTATGATTGCTTTTTACCTAATACTTTGACGAAATCCATCACAGTTCGAATACCTGGGACTGTCTTATTGATTGCCCGTTACTAGTTCCCACCTCCTATGATTGTTAATTACCGAAATCAGAACTTGATTTATTAAATCATCTTGCACTTCCTATAGCTAACAAAACATATATGTGGATGGCAGTACTTCTTGAAAAACTGCATGCGAAAAGTATTTAACGAAATTCAAGACAAGTAATGGATACTTATTTTTTATTGAGGTAAAATCCTTTGACACTGGTGTCAAATTTAAAATTTGATATCTCATCTGAGAGTCGTTAGATAAAAAAAGATCAACGGTTCTGGTTTGTAAGCATGTGACACCGTTGATCTTTTTTGATCTAACAGCTCTCAGATGAGGTGTCAAATTTTACACCGGTATCAAAGATCCTACCTCATTTTTATTATTATATTTCATATCATTTTGTGTTTTTGTTGCCTTTGTATCATAAGTTTTCTAACCAGAAAAGCCCAAATTAAGGAAATCTTTGTTTAGATCTCCATCAGACCATCACCCTGACAAAGTATATTGCGCAGGTGGTTTCAATTTTCTAATGAAATAATACATTTACGATTTGCCGACCCCACCATTTAAGAAGTTATTCTGAATGAAAGATGTCGGAAGGGGCAAAGTGAAAGAACAAAAACTACACAGAAAAGTGACAGGCAACCTCTTTAAGTTTCTAACTTATAAACGATAAGAAAGCTAAAGAAAAACCTCCATCTTACTAGCAAGGCCAAGTCCATGCTTTAAAATTATCCTCTTAGGTAGGTTAGGGAAGCTTATGGTAGGCAGGAATCATTATTAATGAGCTAAACTACTATACCAACAATAGCAAATGAGATTCATACCATGTCTCGACTTAAAAAATTAAAAGATTTGAGTTTATCAGTCCTCTCACTTACATGAATTTCACTTAGCTCATTACCAATCAATATGAGATTCATCACACATGAATATCTCAACAATATCTCCATCAAGTGTGAAGTCTCACACTAATGCTCCCTCTCAACGGAAGCCTCTCTGAGTATTGCAAGCCCAAGTATTCAATTCACCTCTAGCAAACACCTGACTAATTCGAGTTCAATACGACTCTGTTACTACTATCAAGTATTTGGGTGCAACTGGTTACACACCATTCTAGACACAATACGGGATCGATTGCGCACCTATTCAGACACAACTAGTCCCCTAATGCGCCTACAATGATGCGTAACTAACCATGTATTGTGCCTAAATCAGTGCGCAACTCACACGATGATGCCATGTGGCATAATTCACACCATCCGGTTCAACTATCCTTTAACATCTCGACATCCTCATCATTTGTAACTCATAGAGCGGAAGTATTCATTTTTAAAGTATGATCTTGTCGTCACTTGAGATAGTGGCAGACCTGTGTATGTTTTAGTGTGTGCAAGTGCACACACAAATTTTTTGGAGAAAAAAAAAGAATAAAATATATTTTGGGTCATCAACAAAAATTACAGGATTCAATTTAATCTCTTTAAAAAAGTCGACTCGTGATTCCTTTAAAATCCAAAGTAGACCTATGTTAGTCATTTTGAGGAAATAATGTGGGTCATTTTGAATTTCAGAGGATCATGAGTAGAACTTTTTTCCTAAGAGATTAAATTGAGGCCTGTAATTTTTGTTGAGGACCCAAAATATTCTATTGTAACAATTTAGTTGACTATTGATTACTTTTTTTATATTAAGTTCAAGTTTTTTTATATATATTCTTTTGTATTTTAATATATTTAAAATTTTCTTTAATTTTTTTTTCCTTTATTCTTTTATTCTAAGTGTGCATACATTAAAAAAAATTCTAGATCCGCTATTGACTTGAGAAATACATGAAGTGAAAATAATGCATGGAATAAAGATTTTTTTCCATGAGTATACGTGTATGTGAAAAAAAGAACAAAAGATGTATTCTTTATCCTAAAATTTTGGAGGCAGTAACTTTTAGTTCGGTTGTCCGAATCGGTAATATAATAATTTTTTTTTCAAGATCTACGCGATTGCATATTCCAAAACGGATTTGGTCAAAAAAAATTCAAAAAAAAAAATGCTTCCTTGTATTCGTGTGACACGTTTTATCTCTATAAATGATGTTATTTAATTCTTATTATTGTTTCTCACTAGCCAAAAATAGTAAATAATCTGACTCATTATTTCAATAAATGATAGATAAGAGATTATATAAAATTTATTAAACTTGTCATAATCTGTATCTCAAAATGGATGAAGATGGCTGAAGACACACATTATAATAGGTGCAACAAGCATTGAGTTGCCCCTAAATTCACAATCGGTTGCAATACTTTCATGAATATTGCCAAATAGCTATATTTTCATTTTTTTATTTAAATTACAGTCATTAATATTTTTTTCCCAACTGAAAGGTACTTCTTTTAAGCAGGTTCATGATTTCCAAGAAAAGATCATATAGGATTGGTACAAGACTTATCTCGTGTCGTATATCATTTTCACAGCTTGAATGTACGTACGTAAATTATCCTTTTAAATAACACAACTTATATCATTTTATTCTCATAAAAAGGTGAGACCTACAATTTTATTTTATTTTGTCCACTCTCTCTTCCTATTTATCTATCTCTTTATCTCTCTTAAAATAACATAATTTGACATCCTTTAACATAATAAATGACACATACTTTACTCATTATCGTAACAAAAAAAAGACAATTCTTTTTCTCTGTGTGAAATATTTTTTTTACTTAACATATTAGATTGATGCAATTTTATATTCATCTCCTCTGTGTAAGTGGGCTTTTACAGGGGTTCCTCCAATCGTCCATATGCAGCTTCAGGTACCAGGTTTTGGAGGCCAACCCAGATGAACATCCGTTCAGAATCCCCTTGGTGGACTACTTGCAAGGCCAGCCTTGACACTGACTCACTGAGCTCTTTATTTATGGGTCAGACTACAATAATCTTACCCTCTTCTATGTTACATATTTATTCCCATTCTACATATTTATGTTTAATTTTTTTTCTGTTTTTTTTTTTTTTTTTTTAAATACATACCGATGTCCAGAGTCCTAATTAATCCTAGACAAATTTAGATATAGAATAAGAGCGAAAAATTAATGTTTAGGAATTATATATTTTTATTTCATTGAGGAATTAATACATGCTTCTCCAATTTGTCTTATTAAGTTAGAATCTAACAAAATTATTATATCCAAAAAAAAGAATCTAACAAAATTATTGTTGTTAGATAATAATATAATGGGAATATTAAGCACTAAAACTTTTAAGTGATTTTAAAATATTATAAAGTATCAATTCAATGATTCAATCCAATAACTTAACTAGAAAATTAAATGAAAATTCATTAATAATTTTATATTATATTTCTCTAATAAATATGTTTTTAAATAGATTTAAAAAATAGAAAAATAATGAAGTTAATACCTGGTGTTAATTACCTCCATTTTTTAGCCTGAGAATGAAAAAAAAATAGATTTAAGAGAGCCATTATGAAAGGCTCCTACGGTGCTCGATAGAAATTAATCTTACCGCAGTAGGATACTTTGAATTTATTAAAAAAAAATTACCTCCTCTTCAATTTTTAAAGAGACTTAAGAGTGGTCAACGAAGGGCAACTTTTTTAGAAGCATACTTTTCCTAGAAACATCCCTGTGGAAATTGGTTACTCAATTCCCAATATAATCTTGTACAAATCGGTTCAACCTTGCACCCCATTCTTCTCCCACACTTGTCTTTTGCTTATTTTTTTTCTTCCGTTACAAGAATGAAAACTCTTCTTCTTGTTCACCCATCTTCCATTTTCATATTGTTGCTCACTTTCATCATATCATTCAATATTCCAACATCTCTTGGTGCTGATGATGATAGCACAGACTGCACTACTAAAACTTTTAGCTGTGGAAACACCATCCCTACCAACCTCGGGTACCCTTTCTGGGGAGGAGAGAGACCACAGTATTGTGGTGAGCCTCACTTTGAGCTCACATGCGACAACAACACTGTCCCCAAGATCAACATCAGTTCTGTCACATACAGGATTCTTGCTTTCGACTTGAAAACACAGAATCTCACACTGGCCAGGGACGTTTTTTGGAATGGTGCTTCACCATCTACAATATCTTGTTCAGATGACTACAAGAACAACAGTACCTTTGATCCCTCTCTATTTAAATATGCTGATGGGGTTGTTAACGTGTCGTTG
The DNA here is from genome assembly GCA_032173675.1 of Gastrolobium villosum. Classification (NCBI taxonomy): domain Eukaryota; kingdom Viridiplantae; phylum Streptophyta; class Magnoliopsida; order Fabales; family Fabaceae; genus Gastrolobium; species Gastrolobium villosum. The sequence goes on along the minus strand of JAVKPL010006572.1, from coordinate 8,034 downwards.
TTATATGATTGCGGTAATGTTGTTCCAACAAATTCGTATATGGTTCGAACCTGCAATAACGATTTTCTCTACTACGCTCCACAGTTTGCGTACTTGGGAGTTTGCAGCAGCTTTACTGTTCCCATGTTTAAAGAACAGGTGCAAGCTCTATCTGCAAATTCCATTACAAATCAGGATGTATTAGATGAAGGTTTCGCGTTGCAATGGATCGATAATAATAATGAGTGCAGCACATGCTTGAGTTCTCAAGGGGAGTGTGGTTCTGATGGGGATCAATTCAAATGTTTTTGCGATGATGGAACAAATTCGTGTGCAAACTCAGGTATATGTAATTTATGCACACGCATGGTTATTGATTTTTCTGTGAGTCCTTTTTTTTTATTGGTAGTAAACACTACTAAATGTGGCTTCTCTGTGATTGAAGAAGCTGTATTATATATAATGGCAAAGTGTGTGTCATTTCAAATGATGAAAAATTATGTCATTTCAAGAGAGAGAAAGACATAGATAAAGGAGGAGAGAGTTGACAAAAAAAAAAGTGTGGGTCCCACCTTTTTGTGAGAGTGAAAGGATATAAGTTGTGTCATTTTAAAGGATAAACACTTTTCCCTATATATAATTATAGGGTTTATCATCTATAATTTAACATGACCAGAAAAAAATTCCTACACTTACAACATTTTGTGAGGCCCACAGCAAAAAAAAACTCTGGCACGCAAAACGAATCTCTATAACATAACACAATCAGTCTACTATATAACTCTTGTAAAACCCATAATTATAACAACACCTGTTTTGCTAAAAAGGCAAGAGAAGAAGGTCGAATATATCTGATCTCTGAATTGTCTGGATGGATAACTTTAACCTTTATCCCTGCAAGCAAAGGGAGGTAGAGATGAACACATTCTATGGAACAAAATTAGTGTGTTAGATAATTTTAGTGCAGATCACTTGGCTTGGCAATGGGGTTGACTTGACTTAGACATGTCAATTAACTTTACTGATTCTTAATTCAACCTCTGAATTAGCAACTGAAGAGGACTGGGTCAACAATTGGTTGTTGCAACAGAACAAAGTTCCTGGTACACTATTATTTGACTTTTGGGACACACTCACTAGTTCTCCTATTGACCATTTCCTACCTTGTTTTCTCAAAACCCCCTTGAAAGTGCAGCTTCTATTTAACTCGGGGGGAAAGTAAAATATTTTACCAGTGAGAAGGTGATGATGAATTATTAGCTGGTCCACTTTTATTTTGTATATTTTAAGGAGATTCACTGACATCACTTTTCCCTGTAGCTTAAATTTGCAGTTATGTGAAAGTTACAAGTTCACACATTCGGTTAAGGAAGAAAATGAGGTTTCCTGACTACATTGTTTTACATCTCTTTTCTATCCTTTTCTGATTCATTGTTTTCATATTTATTTATTTCTCAGGGCAGGCTGCTGGTAAAATTTTAGTAATGTTCAGCAAAGTAGCTGTTGGAATAGGTAACTTCCATTTTGTTAAAAGATGAAGTGAATTTGGAATAAAATTTTAGTAATGTTCAGCATTGTAAAATTCGTCTTACCTTTTTTATTTTATTTTAAAGGTTGAAATTATTGTTTATAACTGTTCACCTCTTTGCAAACATACAGGTGCATCTATTATTGGAGTTATAATATGTATTGGGTTTATTTGTATAGTGCAAAAGAGGATCTTCATATATCTACAAAAAAAGAAGAAGAGGATCTTCATAAAAACCAGACCATTTCTTGACCACAATGTTGAGGATTTCTTAAAAAGTCATGATTTTTTGGTGCCAAAGCGATACAGTTATGCAGAAGTGAAAAGGATCACAAATTCATTCCGTGATAAATTAGGCCAAGGAGGATATGGTGTTGTTTACAAAGCAAGCTTACCTGATGGTCGTCATGTGGCAGTGAAAGTAATAAGTGAGTCCAAGGGAAATGGAGAAGAGTTCATAAATGAAGTTGCTAGTATTAGCAAAACATCTCATGTGAACATTGTCTCACTTTTGGGTTTTTGTTCCGAGATGAATAAAAGAGCACTAATCTATGAATTGATGCCCAATGGCTCATTGGACAAGTTCATCTATAAAAGTGATTCTCCAAATGCTATTTGTAATTTGGACTGGAACACATTGCACCAAATTGCAATCGGCATTGCTCGGGGACTGGAATACTTGCATCGAGGATGTAGTGCCAGGATTCTGCATCTTGATATCAAACCCCAAAATATCCTTTTGGATGAAGATTTTTGCCCAAAAATTTCTGATTTTGGACTAGCTAAATTATGCCAAAAGAAGGAGAGTATCGTGCCTTTATCGGGCACAAGAGGAACTATAGGATACATTGCACCAGAAGTATTTAACCGAATGTATGGTGGAGTTTCTCAAAAATCTGATGTATACAGTTATGGCATGTTGGTTCTTGAAATGATTGGAGGAAGAAAGAATTATGAGAGTGGAGGGTCACAAATCAGTGAAATGTACTTTCCCGACTGGATTTACAAGGATCTTGAGCAAGGCAATATTCCTGCAAGTTGTTTGGCCATCTCAGCCGAAGAAAATGATATGGTAATGAAGATTACTTTGGTGAGTCTGTGGTGCATTCAGCCAAATCCATCAAATAGGCCATCAATGAGTAAAGTAGTAGAGATGTTAGAAGGTCCACTTGACTCAGTGCCATATCCTCCAAAGCCTGTCTTGTATTCTCCCGAATGGCCACCCTTACAAATTTTGGATATATCTTCCAGCAATATGCAAGGGACAAATTCAATAACCACGCAAAATGATGGGTCCATCGAATGAAATGACTTCATCAAAGACAAAAAGGTAAATGTGAATGTCATGGAACTTATGTTAATTGTTCTTGAGCAAACTTTGCATGACTTTTAGTAAAACACTTCAAAACCTGTAATATACATGTAGAAGGTAAATTGCGAGGAACTAATGCCTTTGTAGATCTCTGAATTTTCTTCGGGTCTTTAATCTTTAATGTAATGGATCTTTAATCTTTGAAATAAGCTTAAAATGGAATAATTGAAGCTATTAATTTTTCTTTTATGTTGAAGGAACTAACAACATACCACGTTTGTTCTCCTATTGATGGATCCTATTAAAGGAACTAAAACAGACCTACAAATGTTAATGTTGGTTTTCTGCTTTGAGGAAGAGAAAATAGATTTACACACACACACATGTTCCCAACGGATCTTTGTAAATTGATTTTAGCCAAGGAAATTACAACCAAAATATAGAGCTCTAAAATGGAAGACTTACTTGAAATCACAGTTAGCAATGCTCCAGAGTAGAGTCTTGGAGTACTTTCACCCGGTTGACAACATGCGAACTCTGCATTTTCCACATAAAACATAACAACATTCTCATAGATGAGAACTTGTGCCCCAAAATTTTGGCCTTGGTACTGCAAAGCTATTCAAATATGCAAAAAGGGATTACTGGATGAACATGAGTGCAAGGAAGAGGGCAGGGAGTAATATATTACTCCTAAGTTTTCAGGCGCAGCTTTGGAAGAGTGTCTTGCAAATCCAACAAATCTAGCTATGTTTTGATGCTTTTTGGACAGAAAAATGGTGCTGTTATTGGAGAGTCATGTACCACCAACGATGAATGCTTTAGTTCAATAATTAACAATACAGATTCATCTACATTGCCAGTTGTTACATAATAGAATGAGCATCCATTGAGAATCCCATGGGGAGGACTACTTGCAAGGCCAGCCTTGACACTGAGCTCTTTGTTTATAAATTGCATTGTATTTCATTAAGCCACTAAAACATTGACCAACTCCCAAGTTAAAACCCATAACCTAACATTAATATTTAAAAAGCTCAATCCCTTCCCTTCCCTGCTCTAACCCATATTAAACAAAAAAAAAAAAAAAGGAAAAAATGTTTATCCTTCTAAATGACACAACTTATATCCTTTCACTCTCATAAAGATGTGGGACCCACACCTTTATTTTTTTGTCAACTCTCTCTCTCCTCCTTTATCTATCTCTTTCTCTCTCTCTTGAAATTATACAACTTTACATCCTTTAAAATTACACACAGTTTACCTTTAAAAAAATCACCTAACCTAACCTAACCTAATCCAACCCAAACCTCATTTTTTCTCAGCCCTTTTTACTAGCGGATTTCTCAGCCCATATCTCACACTTCAGACCAAACTATTAATTCCCTATCAGCAGACCCAAACCCTTTACAACCAGTCATCCACGGTCTAACCCAGTATTCAGCCCGAAACCACATTTCATGTAGAATACAATTTAATAATCTATATGATCATTGATCATCATACCCAGTTGTTCCCCACCAAGGGAAAGTAAATGATGCATTATAATATAATTGGAAAAGTATATATCTTTTTTAAATGACACAATTTATATCCTTTCACCCTCACAAAGAGGCGGAACCCACATCTTTATTTTATTTTTTTTGTCAACTCTCTCTTCTTCTTTATCTATTTCTTTCTCTCTCTTAAAATGACACAACTTTATCTCCTTTAAAATGATACACACTTTACCCAATATAATTATGCGGAAAAGAAAAGTTGGAAACTCTAAGAGTGGTATAAAAGAAGGGGTTTGTTTTTCTCATGTTGCATGAGAAAACAAACTCTTCCTACACACACCATAAAAAGATGTGCCACTCATTTTTTTATTTTTTATTTTTTTAAAATAGGTGTGACTTACACTTAATGTATCTATGACATGAGGGTAGAACTCTCCTATAACATAAGATTTATTTTTCCCAAAGAATTTCGCTACACGTTTAAGAAATAAAGCTCAAGGACATGCCTAAGTTAAGGGTCAACCACTTGATACATTACTGGTTCTCCTTGCAAGGCCATCCTTGACACTGAGCTCTTTGTTTATTGGTCAGACTACAAGAATCTTACCCTCTTCTATGTTATATATATTCCCATTCTACATATTTCTGTTTATTTTTTTATTAAATACAGACCGATATCCAGAGTCCTAACTAATCCTAGACAAATAGGTATAGAATAAGAGTGTAAAAATAATGTTTAGGAATTACATTTCATGGAGCCATTAATACATGCTTCTCCAATTTGTCTTGTTAATTAGAATCTAACAAAAATATTGTTACTACATAAAATATAAAAGCACTAAAACTTATAAGTGATTTAAAAATGAGATAGCATATTGTTTTTTTTTTTTGAAACTGATGCTAATTATCTCTTTGAGGCGAATCAGAATCCCCGGTATCCCCACGGGTTCGACTCTTTGAGTCACCTATGGGACTAATCCAGAGTTCGGGTGCGAGTCCAAGGATTACGGTACTTATGTCCCTCCCCAGATGGTGTTGGTGGGATTCGAATCGAGATAGCATATTGTTACTACCAATTTATTTCACCGTTAAATTGATTATGTTGATCAAACGGTTCTGATTTAATTTTCTAAAAACCTTCTTTCTTCTCCCTATATTTAATACTTCATATTTATTTCCACCTCTGTATGGTTATGATTCTCTATATTTAATATTTTTATATTAAATATGAAAAATCATATCCAAAGGTGTAAATAAATATAATAATTGGATGTTAATCAAAAAAATATATATATAATCATTGGATCAACATAATCACTCTAACGGCAAAATAAACTGATAGTGACATTAGCAGTAACACTAATTGGTAGTAATAATATTCTATCTCTTTAAAAAATTATAAACTTAAGTTTATATCTCTCTTAACAAATACATTCGAATTAGTTATAAAACTTTTATTAAGATTTAAAAAAAATAGAAAAATAATGAAGTTAACACCTCCTCTTCAATTTATCAAGAGACTTAAGAGCGGTCAACGAAGGGCCATACAATACTCTTTTGGAAGCATACTTTTCAAACTTAGCAGTTGGACTCAGGCTTCCTCGAAACATCCCTGTGGAAATTGATTACCCAATTCCCAATATAAAAACATGTACGCATATTTTATTTATCTTTCATTCTTCTCCCACACTAGTCTTTTTCTTCCGTTGCAAGAATGAAAACTCTGCTTAACCAAACTTCCATTTTCATTTTGTTGCTCACTTCCATCATATCATTCAATATTCCAACATCTCTTGGTGCTGATGATGATAACAAGTATACAGATTGCACTAAAACTTTTAGCTGCGGAAACACCATCCCTTCAAACCTCGGGTACCCTTTCTGGGGTGGAGAGAGACCACAGTATTGTGGTGAGCCTCACTTTGAGCTCACATGCGACAACACTGTCTCCAAGATCACCATCCATTCTGTCACATACAGGATTCTTGCTTTGGACTTCACCACACAGAATCTCACACTCGTCAGGGACGATTTTTGGGGTGGTGATGTACCTGCTACAACTTGTTCAAGTGACTACAAGAACAATAGTACCTTTGATACCTCTGTGTTTAAATATGATGATGGGAATATTGTTAACGTGTCGCTGTTATACGATTGCAAGACTGCTCCAACAAATGCGGGAAGGGTTCGAACCTGCAATAACGTTATTCTTTACTATGCTCCACAGTTTGCGTACTTGGGAGTTTGCAGCAGCATTATTGTTCCCATGTTTAAAGCACAGGAGCAAGCTATATCTGCAAATCCCAGTAAAGTTCAGCAAGTACTAGATGCAGGTTTCGCGTTGCAATGGATCGAAAATAATGACTGCAACACATGCTTGAGTTCTCAAGGGGAGTGTGGTTATGATGGAGGAGAATTCAAATGTTTCTGCAAGGATGGACCTCATAAAACTTCGTGTACATACTCAGGTATATATATATATAGGTTTTGATTTTCTCACGTTGCATGAAAATTAAATTATCGTGTTGTGACTTGGGCCCCACATTTATTTGCACTTTTGATTTTCTCATGTTGTATGAGAAAAATTTTGCACCCAAATCGAAGGATCAGAACTTAGGAATTCAATTATGAGAAAATATTTTTCTATATATATATATGCACACATGGTTGTTGATTTCTTAGTCCTTTTTTTTATTGGTAGTAAATTCTAAACATTGGCTTCTTTGTGATTGAAGAAGCCGTATTATATATAATTATAACAAGTTAAAAACACCTGTTTTGCTTACAAGGCAAGAGAAGAAGGTGGAATATCTGATCTTTAAATTGCCTTGATGGATAATTTTAACATTTATCACTTCAAGCCAAGGGAGGGAGAGATGAACACGTTCGATTCTATGGAACAAAATTGGTGTGTTAGATAATTTTAGTGCAGATCACTTGGCTTGTCAATGGTGTTGATATGACTTCGCCATGTCAATTAACTATTATTGATTCTTCACTCCAATTCTGAATTAGCAACTGAAGAAGACCGGGTCAGCAATTGGTTGGTTGCAACAGAACAAGGTTCCTGCGACTATTATTTGACTTTTGGGACACACCGCCTAGTTCTCCTATTGACCATTTCCTACGTTGTTTTCTCAAAACAACCTTGACAACTTCTATTTAACTCGGGGAAAAAGTAAAATATTTTGCCAGTTGGCAACTGATGATGAATTATTAGCTGGTCCACTTTTATTTTGTATATTTTAAGATTTACTGGTTGTCACTTTCTCCTGTAACTTCATTTGCAGTTATGTTGAAGTCACAAGTTCACACATTCCGTTAAGGAAGAAAATGAGGCTTGCTGACAACATTGTTTTACATCTCTTTCTATCCTCATCTGATTCCTTTTTTTCATTTTTTTTCTTCAGGGAATGCTGCAGGTAAAAGCAAGTTGAGCAAGGTAGCTGTTGGAATAGGTAATGTTAAGCATTGTAAAATTCTTGTTACTCTTTTTTTTTTTAAAGGTCTAAATTATTGTTTATAACTGTTCTTCACTTCACTTCTTTGCAAACATACAGGTGCATCTATTGTTGGAGTTGTAATATGTATTGGGTTTATTTGTATAGTGCAAAGGACGATCTTCATAAAAACCAGAAAATTTCTTGACCATAATGTTGAAGATTTCTTCAAAACTCATGATTTTTTGGCACCAAAGCGATACAGTTATGCAGAAG
>JAVKPL010006571.1:0-26947 GCA_032173675.1 Gastrolobium villosum | reverse complement strand
TTTCTTAGGCTCTTCAGTGTTGCTAGGCAAAGAACCAAGAGGTCTGCCATTCAGAGTGTTTGCTAAATGACCTAGTTGAGACTCTAAATTCCTCAAAGATGCAGGAATACTCTGTACTACAGCTTCCAAACTGTTTTGCTTAGTTTCATTTTTTGCTAAATATTCCCTTAATAAGGCTTCCAGGGAAGAAGTTGAAGAAGGAATGGTTTCACCAGTTTGGGTTTGAGGGAATGGGACAGAAGTTTGAGTAGGAGATGGCCTGTGCATTTGTTGGAAATTTTGTTGGGGAAAGGGTGGTCTGGGTGGAGCATTAGAGGGCCCAGCTTGCTGTCCTTGCCCTTGAAAGTATTGAGGCTGCTGGTTCTGCCTCCAATTTTGATTAAAATTGTTAGAGAAATTATTTTGGTTCCTATTTTGATTCCCATTTTGGTTGCCCACATAATATACAGATTCAGGATTGGATGGGCAGTTTTCAAACATATGAAGCCCTCCACAAAAAACACATGTTTCACCTGTGTTCACTGCATTAACTTGGGGTACTGGGCTTTGAGGTTGAGACAATTTTGCCTCAATGGCTTGACCTTGATTTTTCACTAAAGTTGTTAGTGCATCAAATTTGGCTGAAAGAACAGTTACAGTATCAAGCTCATGTAAACCAGCTACTCTTCTTGACTGATTTCTATCCTCAGGCCATTGAGCATAATTTTGAGTCATTTGTTCCAATAACTCATGGGCTTGGTTAAAGGACATTGACATAAACATGCCATTGGCAGCAGAATTTGCTAAGGCTCTGTTTTGGGTATTTAGGCTGTTGTAAAAAGTTTGCAACACTGCCCAAGGTGGCAAGCCATGGTTAGGACATTGCTTAAGAAGGATTTTAAATCTTTCCCAGACATCTACAAGGGTCTCACCATCTTTTTGCATGAAATTGGTGATGTCACATCTGATTTGCACTATTTTATTAGAAGGGAAAAATTTCATAATGAATTTTTCAGCCAGAGAATGCCAATCTGTTATGGAATTGGATGGAAGGGAGTTCAACCACTCTTTGGCTTTATCAACCAAAGAGTGAGGGAAAAGCTTCAATCTCAGCACATCATCTGAGACATTTGGAATCCTAAAAGTGTTAGCCACCTCTAGGAAATTCCTAAGGTGCTTGTGTGGATCATCCATCAAATGTCCATGGAATTGCCCCATATTTTGAAGCATAGTGAACATTACAGGTTCAAGCTTAAAGGGCATTCCATTGATAGGTTGGGCAATACTAGGATCTAACTCATCTAAGACTGGTATGATAAAGTCCATCATGGACCTATCATTGTCATTTATGAGCTGATTCTGGATCCTCTCAGGTCCTTCCTCATTTCCCTCTCCTTCATTTTCCATTTCTTCAAACTCAGGGTTTGGAATGTTCCTATTAGCTCTCTGGGCTCTTCTCCTAAGCCTAAAAGTTCTCTCTGGTTCAGGGTCAAATGCCACTAAGAAAGGGTGTGGAGTTGCACTCATGCACCCTTTTCAAACTAAAAAAGAAAAACAAACAAGCAAACAAACAAACAAGAACCTGCAAACAGAAAAGTCCCAAGCAATTTATGATCAAACAGATGTAATAAGCAGGAACTACCACAAACAGAATCAAGGAAACAATAAAAACAACTACTAAATAAGAATCCAAATGACTAAACTAAAAACAGCAAACAGAATTTATGCCGAAATAGCAATCACTTAAAAGAAAATTGATCAGAAAAATGCTTCGATCCCCGGCAACGGCGCCAAAAACTTGTTGGTAATTTGCTACAATGTGCAAATACACGCGCAAGCATACGCGACAACAAGTAATATAGGGCTTTTAAGAGTCCCAAATATCGTTCCCTCAAGGATCTTTTGCAAATTTTCTAACTTAACTAATTAGTGATTGTAAATCAGCACACACATTAGAAATAAAATCAAAGTAAAGATCATGATTTTGGGAATTTAGTTATAAACAAAAATAGATTTAAATGCCAACAATTTTTCTTTTTATATAAAGGAATTAATATCTAGGAAATAAGAAAGTTATGGTGATCGAAAATGCTGCTGAAGGTATAGAAAAGTTTGTGAAGAAAAATAGGTTGAGTTTAGTCCCCCTTCCCCACAGCCTTCAAATGAGTGCTAAAACAATTTCTTAAAATCAATTCCCACGTGTTGAACTCTCTCTTGCTGCTTTTAATCTCTTAAAAACATTATTATCACTTACCTTCAATTCACACATCTCTGTGCTAAAAGAAGGAATGAACAATAAATCCAATCAACACATCATGGAAGCTGTTCTCATCTCTGAGTAACACCCCTTGAGAATTTTCACCCTCAAGTCCATGTGTCCAACATAGTTCTGGCTTTAGTCATTTCTCAATGACTAAATCCTGGAATAATATCCTATAATCAGGCCTCAAAAATAGGATAGGTAAAATTTAACACAACGATGAACAATATGAAAACAATTTTAAGCAACTGAGATTTACACAAATTCAGACTGTGGTTCGGGTACCTACACCCAACCTTGATGAAATTAGCTCATACCCATAAGGGTTAAGCTAAACACTACAACTAAATGTTCAAATACAAACGAAAAATGCAGAAATCAAAGGTGCAGCAAGAGTCCTAACAACCGGACGACCTCACTGCTGCACCAACAGTACTCAACACAGAGAGTAAAAGAAAAGAACAAACTGAAACGTATGTGAAAAACTCAGGAAACGAAAAATACAGAAATCAGATGGATCAAGAAAAAAAGATCCCTCACATTCACTGCTCTTCTTCTATTTATAGCACCTTCCTTGCACATGCACAAGCTGTGGGCCCTCTCCTTGCAGCCTCCACGTATTGCTTCCTTGCTATAGGTCCTTCAACCAACTTTTAGCTCCACAATTTCACAAGGGATTCAACAACTTCTCTTTCCACGATTTGTACTGACCTCCACGTCACTATTCTGTTAGAGATGAGCTTCTAGAATGATGGTCAAGTGAACCGGTTACTAGAACAAGGGCTCTTTACGGATGGTTAAGAAGGATGGTTCAGAAGAGAGCTATGGCTGTGGGAGAGAAAGGGTTCGGAGCTGCTGCGCTAGGGTTCGAGCAATGGAGAGAAAGAGCTAGGGTTCCTGAGACTTAGCAGTGTGTCTCATTCTTGTGGACCGGATCCCCCTTTTTTTCTTTTCTTTTTGGGCTACAAAACGCACAGCCCTTTGCTCCTTCGATTGGGCTGGTGGGACTCAGCCGAGCCCATTCTTTTTCTTCTTTTCTCTTGGGCTGATCTCAATTTGGGCTGAGTTCGCAGCCCACTTCTTTTTGTTTTGCTTTCTTTGAACAGATTTAATAATTGGGCCTGCAAAATACAGAAATCAACCCATTAGCACTTAAACTCAGAATCTATCATTTTCATGTAATATTTGGGGTTATATTTGGTAAAAGATATCCATTTAATTAACATTTTAATATCTACACACATGTTCTAAGTCATAAATCATGAACTTATCAATAAACATCATGTATTATTATTTTCAAATAATTTTTGAAACATTTGATGCACACAAATAATGTCATCTATTTATGATAAAAATGTGAGATGTAAGTATGCACAAAGTAAATATCCGGTCAAAGTTTCTACCAAAAAAATTCGGTCAGAGTAAAAAACTAAAAAAAATCAGTCAAACACCAATTGAAAGGAAACCGTGAATTTTTCAATTGATGTAAGAAATAAAAGCCCAAATTTCATGCATGGGGAGATTATTCCAGATTTTCTTTGCATTGTATATATATATTTTTTAAAAATGATAAAATAAAGACATCAAAAGAAACATAAAAAGAGAGAAATACATAATGAAAAACAAATAAATAAAAAAGACACAACATGCGGGACAAATTTTGTTTGTAAATGCAGATATTTCAAATTAGTAAAACTTATGATTGTGAAAGAAAAAAATAACGATACTGAAAAAAAGAGAGAAAGAAATCCTTGTCAAATATACACGAACGAAAAAGGAAATTAATTAATATTAAGTTTGTATAAATAATATACCTCAATGGCATATATTGGTAATAAAAAAATAAAATATTATTTAAATATTACCTTATTATATAGGTTTCTTAATATAATAAGTTTTTAAAGGTATAAGTTAAACAGCCACAAGAAAAAGTATCTACACGATTATCAGAATAAACCGTTTCAATCCAACAATCAATAAAATTCATCGGATACCATTATATCAATTTTCCAATACGATCATTTATTATTATCTGATATTATTGTATGTATTTTTTTTTTATTTTTTTGCTCTTCAACAATTAGCTGGCTCAAATAATCAAATCTTATATTTCAAAAAAAAAATAATCAAATCTTGTATGATATCGCAAATATATCTTTCTGCCCCAAAATAATATCATTTTGGGCTCAATGTAGATAACTTATCTACAATAATCGCAGAAAAAATAACCTTTTTTAAAGTTAAAAATGCAAATAAAATCTGGAATAATCTCATTCATGAAATTTAGGCTTTTATTTCTTACTTCAATTGAAAATTTCACGGTTTCCTTTTCAATTGGTCTTTTGACCCAATATTTATTTTGTCCATACATACATTTGACATTTTCATCATAAATAGATGACATTATTTGTATCCGTTAAATGTTTCAAAGATATTTTGAAAACAATGATCATACATGTGTTTATCAGAATACAAACGGAGGAAGTCAGAGGAAATAAAATAGTTATTATTTAATTTTTTATTTTAGCTGTCTGTTTTTATTTTGAATAAGTTTATATTTTTTTTTATTCATTTTGTAACCCATTTTTTTAAGATGTTTTTTAGCCATCCGTTTTTATTATGAATAAGTATATTATGTTATACTTAATATTAAATAATTTCCTTATTTTCTTGTATGCTTTTTTTCTATGTATCTCTTTTTCTTCTTTTTGGAAACTTCTATATCTCATTTTTAAATGGTTAGTATCGTATGATTTGAGGATAATGTATCATTGTAAATTATTTTGAATGTGATTATATTAAAATCAAATTATTGTAATTGTTGTTCAAGTGAGATCATGTCGTTTTAATTCCAAAATAGAAAAAAAATGATAAGGTTCTCTCTTTATTTCAATATAGTCATTCTCTTAGATTTGAGGAATTAATTCCATAAACTATTTTTTAATGGGAAAGATCCGTTTATTAACTATTTTTTTACAAATTACAATATGTTCTCCTAAACATATAGTGTAACCTAGTGTATTTCCAGAAGAATATAGTATAGTTTATAAGAGTTTGTAAACAAAAAGTTTGTAAAGATAACCCTCCCTTTTTTAATTATCACAAGTTTTACTAATTTCAAAATCTGTATTTAGAAACAAAATTTGTCCAGCACGTTGCGTCCTTTTTATTTATTTGTTTTTCTCTTTGTATTTCTCTCTTTTCCCGGTTCTTTTGTTATCTTTATTTTATCTTCTTTTTTTAAAAAAAAAACAAAAGTTTAAAATGCAAAGAAAATCTGGAATAATATCATTAATTCATGAAATTTGGCTTTTATTTCTTATATGTATGCTCATGCCTTCACGAGCCGAGCCAAAGACCTCTGTAAGACCCCTGACTCGTTTAGCACCCCTAATCGCAACAACCACCACCATCGCCGCCGCAACCACACCGCACCGTATGAAAAGGAAAATAATGATACAAAAAAAATCATGCTTAATAAGAGTTATTTTTTATTATATTATTTATTGTGTTATCAAACACAATTCTCATTCTTGGAATAAAAATAGAATATGTTACCAAATTCTTTTTTTTATCAGAAACTATTCCAAGACATAGAAATAGAAAAAATTGTTTCATTTCAAAAAATAGTGTCAGTAAACAAAATAATTTTCATCACACCCTAAAAGAAAAAAAGGGATTTTAGTCCTTTAAAGCTGTTGCAGATTTAATAATAAATAATTTTATGATATTTTATATTTGTGTGAATTTTGTTTAGAGTATCCTTTAATTTTATAGGATCAAACTAATTAAATAATAAATTGATACCTCGTAAAACGAAACACAACTCATATTTATACGAGAAAAAACATTTGTCATTTTAAATGATATCAAATTATGTTATTTTAAGAGAGATATAAATAAAAAATAATTTTCTTAATTTAAAATTTAAATTAAAAAAATCACTCACCTTCACCGCCCCCTCCCATAATTTTTATTTGTTGTGTGTATGTCTCTCATAGAATTACATTACTTATGTACAAACATCAAACCCATTTATTTATGGGTTTATCATCTATCATTTAACATGACCACACAAAATTTCCTACACACAACATTTTATGGGGCCCGCAGCAAAAAGAAAAAACTTTGGCACGCAAAACGAATCTCTATAACATAACACAATCACTTTTCCTACAACATAATTCTTATAAAACCCTATATTTATCCTTGTGAAATAAAAATTATAAGCTACTATCCAAATATGACATCGTACTCTATCTCTTTCTTCTGCTAAACTCAGTCTCGCTCAACATGTCTTGCTCTCTCGTTTGTAGGAAGAGAAACGATGGTCCAAGATTTACAGGTCACACCTTCTGGTCCGTTCCGTGACAAAGTTCGCTTCTTTCTTCAAGAAGCCGGAGAACTCCAAGATTACAATGTCTTTGGAAACCCATTATGGTGCACCCTTCTGGTCCGTTCAGTGACAAAGTTCGCTTCTTTTATTTTATCAGAAGATGCTTGTGAAATTTCTGATGTGGACATGATTAAGGACTGTCAGAAGCTGTATTTAGTCCACCAAACACGTTAGGCTTTCATATTATGGCTTTTATATTACCATATAATTATATTCCGTGTAATGTTTTACCATCTCTGAGCATTTAAAATCGTCCATAATAACCCTTGATAAAATGAAAGATAAAATGAAAAATCAATTGTTTCAGCACATAATAACCCTATGGGAAAATCCAGATTTATTGGAAACTATCAATTCTACTTTGTTGGTTCTCATCCCTAAACACCAATGTCCCTCTCAAATGTCTCAATTCAGACTCATCTCCGTGTGTCCAGCTATTTATAAGCTTATGAGTAAGATTGTGGTGCATCGGCTGAAATCTACAATGGATAAGGTAATCTCTCTTGTTCAGGCCAGCTTTGTTCCGAAAAGACATATTCATGACAATATAATTATAGTGCAGGAGTTGATACATTCAATGCATAGAATGAGAGGAAAGAAACCATTCATGGCCATCAAAGTGGACATAGAAAAAGCATATGATAGATTGAATTGAGAATTTATATGGAAAACTCTTCAGGAGAAGCAAATCCCAGACATATTAGTTCACATAATTATGGCAGCAATTTTCACTGCTAAATTCAATATCCTTTGGAATGGGGGGATGTCTGATGAGTTTCAGCCTACTCGTGGTGTCTGACAAGGGGACCCACTCTCCCCTTACCTATTTGTCATTGGAATGGAGAAGCTCAATCATATTATCAATACTGCAGTGAATGGTAACCTATGGAAACCCATTCAAGCATAAAATGGAGGACCGACTATATCTCATCTGATGTTTGCAGATGACTTGATGCTGTTTACTGAAGCTAACACTCTTCAAATCATAATAATCCTCAAGTGTTTACAGTTGTTTGGTGAAATCTTAGGTCAAAAAGTGAGCCACCAGAAGACTAGCATTTTTTTCTCAAAAAATACCCCTGATAATGTGGCGGAGGAGATCACAAGTTTGTGTGGCTTTAAGAGGGTGCGTAATGTGGGTAGCCATTTGGATGTGTGGATGAAACATGCTAGAGCTTTATTGAAACATATGCCAATATTGTTGAAAAGATTCATGCTAAATTAAATGGTTGGAAATCAAAGTGCCTATCTCAAGTAGGGAGAATTACACTTATCCAATCTGTTCTGTCCGCTATCCCTTTCTTCCAAATGCAGTGTGACAAGATCCCTAGATCAATTTGACATGAACTTGAGAGACTGCATAGAGGCTTCATCTAGGGAGACACAGAGGAGAAAAAGAGGATGCATCTTATGTGTTGGGAGACAATTACAAAGCCAAAGACAGAGGGAGGTTGGGTTTAAAGAATTTAACTCTAATGAGTGATGCATTTGTACGAAAATTTGCTTGGGCTGTTTTTTCTCAACCGGAAAAGCTTTGGGTGCAGTTCCTCTGGGCTAAATTGATAAGGTTCTCTTTTTATTTCAGTATAGTCATTCTCTTAGATTTGAGGAATTAATTCCATAACTTTTCTTTTAATGGGAAGGATCCGTTTGTAAATTTTTTTTTACAAATTATACTATGTACTCCTGGGAGTACATATAGTGTAACCTAGTGTACTTCCAGGAGAACATAGTATAATTTGTAAGAGTTTGTAAATAAAAAATTTGTAAACATAACCCTTCCTTTTCTAATTATCACAAGTTTTACTAATTTCAACAGGTCCTATAACCGGGTTTGGCCGAGTGTGATGCATGGCTGGTCGATGCTTAACTCCAACAGGTCCTATAATCGGTTTACCAGATTCTGAGTCGGGTCAGATTTCACAACACTGAATAGAATAATGTGGTGAACTAAAATTGTTTTTCTAAGCAACTTCTTAAAAAGCAATGAGAGGGGATGAATAGAATCACTGGAAAATTCAGTTGGATGATAAACATTAAAAGTGTATATAAAGTTCGACATAATAGGTGGTAGGTATTTGTAATTCTCTAGTTTTTCATACAATGGATTTTGATATCCTCCTTAGATATGTTCAAATCTTTTGGATGAATCTCATAATTTGTTCCTACGTGATTTTATTCATCTTTCATGTTTGTTTGTTTTTTACAATATTTTTATGAAAGAAATAACCAAGTAATTTTCCTATAAATAAAAATAAATCTTTTGATACTGGTTTTAATACCCAGAATAGATTAATTACCAACAAATGGCATCAGAGTGTGGCTGAATTTAGTATTTATTATTTTGATAGCTTAAAATTCGAGATCGCAATTAATCATGGAGCAATTTGATAACAATAAAAGGGAGTGAAGAATGTGAACAAGCACGGGTTGTTGAGCGAGAAAGAATGGCTAGCAAAAGAGCATAGAAATGTTACCATTATAAAACAGTGGCACATGAGGGAATGTTTTAAGGGTAAATGCACTACTTTTTTTTTCTTGTTACATATAAATGCACTACTTCAAATGTGGACAAGTTGTCTATCGATTTTGATTATTTTGTCCATTTTTTTTTTTGATAAAAGGATTTCTTTTTTTCAAAAAAATAAAAAACTAGTTTCGACCCCATCCGAGAACATGGACGATGTGCCACATGGCACGGCACAATTCCAACTTATGAAGCACCGACACTTCAAAAACTCTGATGTGTCGTATCCGACACTTCCCGACACTCTCAGACACCCCGACACTCTAACACGCATTATAAAAATTCAAAAAAAGATTTAAAGGTTACGTTGCGTTGAGGTTTTAGTTCCAACTATTATGCTCGTTGGATTACAATTACTATTTTATTGAGTTTAATATAAATATTTGGGATATCTCATGTTTCTTTGCAAAATCTATGAATATTATAAGTTTAGATTCATTTTTTAGTTAAATTATTGAATATTAAATATAATATATACTACATAAATTTAAAAATATTATTTAATATCAAAATGTGTCCTAACGTGTCGAAATCTAACATTTTTTAGAATCAACGTGTCTGAGTCTCGTATCATATCGTATCATGTGTCCCGTGTCAGTATCGGTGCTATATAAATTCCAACAGTCTCAAATCATTTCTTCCCCCTATAAATAACCCATATCCCTCTTTGTTATCTATTCTCTAATTTCCATTCTCCTCCTTCAATTCTCTTATTATCTCTATCCAAAAGCGCTGTTTACTTGGTCAATTTTTTTCTTCCTTCAGGTACTTGTCTTATGATAGACTCTTGGAGCCCAAATCAAAATTGTCAAAGCCCATTCTGATTTATGCTCGTGGTAAAAATAGGAGGAAGGTTAATTTGGCCTCAATGAATAGTGATGCAGCACTTGAAGAGCGCGATGCTGTGGAGCGTGAGCCTAACGTCCCTATTGGAGAGTGAATCAGTTTCGTCCCCAAGAAGGATCTATGAGTTGAAATCTGTGAAAACTCTGATCATTTCTGGTTGTTCAAAGATTGACAAATTAGAAGATGATATAGAGCAAATGGAATAATTGACAACTCTAATTGCAAAAGATACAGATATAGAAGAATTGCCCCATATTATAGTAAGATCCAAAAGCATTGGATATATATCCCTATGTGGATACGAAGGATTATCACGTGATATTTTTCCTTCTCTCATTTTTTCTTGGATGTCACCAACAAAGGTGATTCCCCCATTCAGGGGCATGTTATCTTCTCTAATTTCCATTGATGTGCATAACAATAATCTGGGCTATCTATCATCAATGCTTTCAAAGTGTTTTGGTGCAATGTAGCTCCGAGTTTCAATTGACTCTAGAATTAAGAAGAATCCTAAATTTTACTGAATCGAACACAACATCATATGCATCACAAATTTCAGATCTTTCATTGAGATCGCTTTCGATTGGAATGGGAAGTTACCATATGGTCATCAATATTCTTGAGGAGAGCTTATCACAGGTTCCTTCTGTTAGCATATGGGTGTCCTAGAGACAATCTTTTGATTAAATAAAGGACACTAGATGTAGAACTTTATTTGTCGCAAATAAATGTAAGCACTATTTATTCAGTTTCATATTGTGTCTCGATATTACTGTTAATATTATATGAATGAACTGGATAAACCCCTTGGAATAGAACAGGTATCCCTTGAGTATCTGTGATGAGATCATGATCATGAGGATTCAAGGATATTGCATGTCTATTCCTAATTATATGTTCCTAGTCTAGAGACACTGAGTTTGGGGATCAGTGATCTCGAGTAAAGACTAGTACGACTTATCTACTTGTATATGGATACAAGGTAAAGACCTCATGAGCTGCAGATATGGAGATATCTTAGCTAAAGTCGTGGGTGGACCTATAAGAGTATAGCTCGCACTGAACAGACCCAAAAAGAGACTCTATGAGGAAATCTCACAGATAGTGTCATTAGAGTAATCTCTTTATGTTTGGGTGTGTCTTTCCTTAGACCAGAAGTTATTACCTAGACTGTGTTCTTGAAGGCATGTTTTGATTGTATACCTCGTCTGCCTGAAACATGGAGACTCATAGGTATACTGTTGGGCGTGTCCTTAAAGGGCACAGGGCTAGGGTAATAAGCTGAAGGAATTCGTCAAATCTCTGTGAGAGATTAGGTTATCTGTAAACCGGAGAAATCGGGATGACATTTACAGGGACTCGGGAATCTATGCATAGTAAAAGAGATCATGAGATGATCTGCCTTTAGAGTCAGTAAATTGAAGATTCCCTTTTTCGAATAAAGCTTACCCTAAACCGCAGGGGTTGATACATTTCCTTACCCTAGGTTAATGGGAAGATAACCGAGACGAAGGGAAATACATACGGTAACCAAATATGTGCAATAGGATGATCAAGTCATTAATCTGACTAGTTCTGGGGCAACAAAGCATTGCTAGTGCTCTGTGTTGTCATTAATTGGGTTGTGGGCTTGTTGGGCCCAAGCCCAGTTATGTCAGTAGCTAAGTTGGACCTAATGGGTCACACACTAACACCTTGTAGTTATGATGGACTAGCTTTAAAGGTATTGGGCCTAATAATGTTATTAGCCCAAGAAGCTGTTTGGAAGCCCACCTAAATGGGTGGGTGGTGCATGGAGTTTAGTAATGGGCTTGGATAGTCCAAGCCATTACTAATTAATTTAATTAGTTAAATTAATAATCAAATATTTGAATTTCGAATTTTGAATTTGAAATTTGAATTTTGAAATTTGAATTTAGAATTTGAATTTCGAAATTCGAATTTTGAATTGGAAATTTGAAATTTGAAATTTGAATTTTAAAATTTGAATTTGAATTTGAATTTTGAAATTTGAATTTTGAATTTGAAATTTGAAATTTTGAATTTTGAATTTTGAATTTGAATGTTTGAACGTTTGAATTCAAGGGTTTGAATTCGAATTTGAATTGGTTTTAAAAAGTTGTTTCATAACAAAAAGGATAAGACAGGATCTTATTGGAGCATATTCCTTGGATGAAGAAGCATCTTTGGAGGCTCTCCCTAGGCTGTTTGGTGTGCCACTTTTAAGTGATAAGAGTGTTATCTTATCACTTAAAATAAACCTCCATTCAGATTTGGTGGTTGAGGGAATCAGTGGGTAAGTTGATTCAAATTTTGAATGCAACTGCTCAATGTATTTGGACCCTTTATAGGGCTGAATTATGCGCATGAAAACTATATACTATATGATAGTTTATGAATTTAAGTTTAAATTAATTTGAATTTAAATTCATGTGGATAAGATTGGAGGTTGTTGGCAAAGTTTGTTTTGCAACAGCTCCACCTTATCACATTGTTTCATGCACAACTTTCAAAGAAATTTGAAAGTTTGTTTTTCATTTTGAATGAATGAATTCCCTCCTCCTCTCCAAAGGGTGCGCATAAATAGACATGTTCCTCACCTTAGGTTTCATTGGAAAACCAAGCCAACTCTCCTCCTCTATGCACCATTCTGTAGGGTAGCTCAGTACACCTTTCCAAACAGGATACCTAGCCTCCACCCTCACCACTTGTGCGCATAGCAAGCCTCATTGTGGTGTTCATCTGGTGGCTTTCAAGAAAGAGTTCTTGCATCATAGACGAACGGTGGTGTGGATCACCATTAGAGGGATTGAACCCTTCAAGCCTGACATCTCATCTCCCTGACTGATCAGGCCAAAACAAGGTAACATCATGTTGTCTTAAAGCATGAATCTATGAGTGCATGTATGTTCCGCAGTAAAATTTTTGTTTTACACCTTACATGCATCGGCCTTCAAAGGCCAGTTTACTTTCAAGTGGTATCAGAGCCCGGTTGCTTTACCATCGACGGGTGATGGTACCTTGTTTGTGAAAAGAGTCTTTCACGGTCAAAAATCTTTAAAGGGTTAAAGTTTAAATTCTGCATGTGGATTTTGAATCACAAATCCTTTAAAGTGTTAAAGTTTTTGTTTTTATGAACATGAAAATTTGATTCTGTGTTCATAAAACATTATGCATCATGGTTTAGTTTCTTTTCTTTATGAAAGTTCTAAAAGGAACACCCTTTTTGAAAGGGTAGATTCGGCCATGGAGGGTACTAAGAGTACCTTGAATGATTTCTTATTTTTCTCCATGAATTGTGTCATGTTTATATGCATGAAATTTTGTGAAAAATTTATCATATAGTTACCTATATGATTCGGCCATGTAGGGATATATGGCTACATGCATGGTTTAATTTTGTTTTCTTTAAGAAAGAATTAACAAAATTTGAATTGAAATTGTTTTTTAAATTCGACCAATGAGAAATTTAAGATTATGAATCTTGATGTTATTTTGATGTTTAAATGTTAAATGTCAAAATACATGTGAAAATGTTATGTGATAATATAATGTTTGTGTTTGCAAGTTTTGAACTTTTCAGGTACAAACAGGAAGGGGATGGTCATGGTGCCCGGATTTGAATTTTTTTTTGAATTTTAAATTTATGTGTAATCGCGCATTTTAATTTACAAGTATATTTGTAATTTAAATTTTGTAATTTTGTTCCTCCAAAGTGTTATGGAGTTTCTTTAATTATTTGTAATTAGAGAAATAGGCTAGTGGCGTATAGACGACAAGCGGCCGTTGCTTAAAGAAGCAAAAAGGACAAAAGCGCGAGCACCATGGCTATCTCAATATAAACTGTTTATATGTATGTATGATTAGAACGTCTAGTATGCATAAATTGGGCAAATCGCGTTTGTATGGTTATTATGTTTGTCCAATAACGACTAGTGTATACCGATAGATGTTTGACATAGGTAACGACTAGCATGATAACTTACAATATGCGTTTGATGGGACCTAATTAACCCCAAGATAAAAGGAACCCTTAAAAGGAATAAATAATTAAGCATATGATTATCTCCCACCACCAATGCTACTCAAAACTCTTCTACGTAGTGGTGCTCCACAACTCAGTTGGGACCCACTATTTCGTTGGGCTAGAGTAGTGTTTGAAGTGTAAGACACTTAGGGTGCTGGTTTAATGCTTAACTAAGACATAAGTTGCAGGCACAGCCGGACTTATGTGCTTAGGGTAATGGTGCTAGGTTGGTTGCATGAGATGCACCACTAAGTGACAAAGAGTTGTCAACCTAAAGTTAAGAGAGGGTATGAGATACTGTTGATAAAGATCAACCCTTTATTTAAATTAATCTTGCGGTCTCAGACGGAGGTTAAAATAAATAATCGCACTCTTAAACCCACTAAGGTAAAATCTAAAGTAGATTAACCCTAAGTCAAAAGGAAGGGTCATTGACTTAGATAAAATAGTGGGAGGGGCAAATTATTTCAAGTCTTTAATAATTTGCTTTTAACTACATAACCGTATATTAACTAAAACTATCTTTACATCCTTTTCAGCTTATAGTATGACTAATCCACTGTCACTGCGTTCAATACTCGATACGAATAAACTGACCGGTTCGAATTTTATGGACTGGTATCGGAACCTAAGAATAGTTCTAAGGGCCGAAAAGATTGCCTACGTTTTAGATGCTGTAATACCCGTAGCTCCACGGGAAGGGGAAGAAGGGTTTGCGGAATTTGATTTCGTAACCCATCAACAGCACTTGGATGACAATGTGATGGCAGTATGCATCATGTTGGCATCCATGTCGCCTGAACTGCAAAAGCAGCATGAGCATATGGATGCTCCCTCTATTATCGTACATCTCAAGGAGTTGTATGATATTAAAGGCAGGCATGAGAGGTATGAGGCCTCAAGAGAACTGTTCTCTTGTAGGATGACTGAGAGCATGTCTGTTGCCAGCCATGTTCTCAAGATGATCGGGCTGATTGAGAAGCTAGGAAACCTAGGCTTCATCATGGATGCCGAGCTAAGTAATGACTTAGTCCTCACCTCACTTCCACCTTCCTTCAGTCAATTCATCATGAATTACAATATGCATGGGATGCAAGTGAGCTTGCCTGAGTTGTTAAGCATGTTAACAACAGCTGAAGTGTCTATCAAGAAGGATAGGACACAGGCTCTTTTGATTGGTGGGCCTAGCAAGGCCAAGGGAAAGGGTAAGGAGCCTGCAAAAGGTGACCCCCTTAAGCCCAAAGGAAAATCCAAGAAGAAGAAGGGCAAGAAGAAGGGTAAGAAGGCACCTAAGGACAAGGGTGATGCTGAGTGCTTCCATTGTGGCAAGAAAGGCCACTGGAAGAGGAATTGTCCAGACTACCTGAACAATGTGAAGGACAAGAAGCATGGTGATGCTTCTGCCTCAGGTATTTTCATGATTGAGATAAATTATTCTTATGCTAATCCATCCTCTGGGTATTGGATACCGGATGTGGTTCTCATATCTGCAATATGTTGCAGGTACTTAGGAGCCCAAGGAGATTGGATAGAAACGAGGTGGATCTCCGCGTTGGTAATGGAGCAAGAGTTGCTGCTCATTCAGTTGGAGATGCTGACCTTATTTTGCCTACGGGCCTTTTATTGCATTTGAATAATTGTCTTTATGTTCCGCAAATTTCTAGAAACATTATTTCAATTTCTTGTTTAGAACAAGATGGATATACTTTCAGTATTAGGAATGGTACTTTTTCTATCATTTTGAATGATATGGTTTACGGTACTGCTTCTTTAATAAATGGATTGTATGTGTTGGAAATGGGAAATGAAGTGCTCAATATAGATGTGAAACGACCTAGGACGGATAATCAATCTTATCTTTGGCACTGTAGACTAGGGCACATAAATGAAACAAGATTGTCTAGGATGCATAGAGATGGATACCTGGACTCCATGGATTTGGAATCCTATGGACAGTGTGAATCTTGTCTAGCTGGGAAAATGATTCAACAAAAGCCCAAAGGGCTTGAGAGTCATAGGGCTAGTGAGTTATTAGAACTCATTCATACTGATGTATGTGGCCCAATGTCTATTGAGGCTAGAGGTGGATATTCTTATTTCATTACCTTTACAGATGACAAATCAAGATTTGGGTATATATACCTAATGAGATATAAATCTGAAGCTTTTGAAAAGTTCAAAGAGTTTAGGAATGAGGTGGAGAAACAGCGTGGCAAGATGATTAAGACATTACGATCAGATCGTGGTGGTGAATATTTGAGCCACGAGTTTCAGGGTTATCTGAGAGAAAATGGAATTCTCTCACAATTTACCGCTCCTTACACACCACACCAAAACGGTGTCTCCGAAAGGAGAAACAGGACCTTGTTAGACATGGTTAGGTCTATGATGAGTGAGACTCAACTTCCAAAATCGTTTTGGGGATATGCCTTAGACACAGCGGCATACCTTCTAAATAGGGTACCGTCTAAATCTGTTCAGACCACACCATATGAGATATGGAGTGGTAAGAGACCCAACCTGAGTTACCTCAGGGTATGGGGATCGCCAGCTTATGTCAAAGCGTTGACATCAGACAAGCTTAGTGCTAAGAGTACTAAATGTCTATTTGTGGGGTATCCTAAAGGTACTAAGGGATACTACTTCTACTCCATGGAAGAACACAAAGTGTTTGTTTCAAAGAATGCTGAGTTCCTTGAGAAGGATTTGATCTCTCAAGGAGGCAGTGGGAGTAAGATTGATCTTGAAGAAGTGCAAGATCCACAAGAACAGATTGAGGAACCCGAGTCTGCTCCGCAGGCGACGTTCTCCAATGGAGAAGTAAACACACAACTCCGTAGACCTACGAGGGTCATCCATCCACCTGAAAGGTACGGGTTTGTGATTGAGAATCAGCAAACTGTTGAGGATGATGAACCAAGTAACTACGAGGAGGCGGTCAAAGATGTTGACTCCTCAAAATGGCTTGAAGCCATGGAATCTGAAATGGATTCGATGTATCAGAACAAGGTATGGACCTTGGTTCCTAAACCACAAGGAATAGTTCCTATTGGTAATAAATGGGTCTTTAAAAGAAAGACTGATGCAGATGGCAACGTTCAGACCTACAAAGCTAGGTTGGTGGCGAAAGGGTATCGTCAAAGACAAGGAGTTGACTATGATGAAACTTTTTCACCAGTTGCCATGATCAAATCTATTAGGATCATGCTTGCAATAGCAGCATACCACGACTATGAAATTTGGCAAATGGATGTCAAGACCGCCTTCTTGAATGGGTTCTTGAAGGAGGAAGTGTACATGACACAACCTGAAGGCTTTGAAAACAAAGATCAGGTGCATATGGTATGCAAACTACAAAGGTCAATATATGGGCTAAAGCAAGCATCAAGGAGTTGGAATATACGTTTTGATGAAGTCGTTAAGAGTAACGGTTTTATCAAGAACGAGGATGAACCTTGTGTTTACAGAAAGGTAAGTGGGAGTAATGTCGTCTTCCTAGTGCTTTATGTAGATGACATATTGCTAATAGGAAATGACATCCCCACATTAAAAATAACGAAAGAGTGGCTTTCAGAAAACTTTACCATGAAGGATTTGGGAGAGGCAGCCTTTATACTCGGTATAAAGATCTATAGAGATAGATCCAAGAGGCTGCTGGGTTTATCTCAATCCACGTACGTTGACAAGATGCTAAAGAGGTTTAGCATGGAAGGGTCGAAAAGGGGTTTTCTTCCTGTCAGTCATGGGGTACACCTATCAAGGGCTATGTGTCCTAAGTCACAGCCTGAGAAGGATCGCATGAGTGGAATTCCATACGCTTCGGCTATTGGATCCATCATGTATGCCATGATATGTACGAGACCAGATGTCTCATATGCTTTAAGCATTACGAGCAGATACCAGTCAGACCCTGGAGAGGGTCACTGGACGGCAGTCAAAACCATCCTTAAATACTTAAGAAGAACTAAGGATGCGTTTCTGGTCTATGGTGGGGTTAATGAGTTAACAGTGAAAGGGTTCACTGATGCCAGCTTTCAGAGTGACAAAGATGACTGCAAGTCACAGTCAGGATTCGTATTCACCTTAAATGGTGGGGCAGTGTCTTGGAAAAGTTCCAAGCAGGAGACAACAGCAGACTCAACGACAGAGGCTGAATACATAGCTGCTTCAGAAGCAGCTAAGGAGGCAGTGTGGATCAAGAAGTTCATAAATGAACTAAGGGTGGTTCCAAGCGTGGATGAGCCCATACAGTTGCTTTGCGACAACACTGGAGCCATCGCGCAGTCAAAGGAACCTAGGTCTCATCAAAGATCTAAACACGTGCTCCGCAGATATCATTTGATTAGAGAAATCATTGATAGGAATGATGTAAAAATGGATTATGTTCCCACAGACGATAACCTGGCCGATTCTCTGACAAAGGCTGTTTCTCAGAGAAAACATGATAGTCATTATGAGGCTTTGGGCATACGACTTAGGTCTGATTGGCTCTAGGCCAAGTGGGAGCTTGTTAGCATATGGGTGTCCTAGAGACAATCTTTTGATTAAATAAAGGACACTAGATGTAGAACTTTATTTGTCGCAAATAAATGTAAGCACTATTTATTCAGTTTCATATTGTGTCTCGATATTACTGTTAATATTATATGAATGAACTGGATAAACCCCTTGGAATAGAACAGGTATCTCTTGAGTATCTGTGATGAGATCACGATCATGAGGATTCAAGGATATTGCATGTCTATTCCTAATTATATGTTCCTAGTCTAGAGACACTGAGTTTGGGGATCAGTGATCTCGAGTAAAGACTAGTACGACTTATCTACTTGTATATGGATACAAGGTAAAGACCTCATGAGCTGCAGATATGGAGATATCTTAGCTAAAGTCGTGGGTGGACCTATAAGAGTATAGCTCGCACTGAACAGACCCAAAAAGAGACTCTATGAGGAAATCTCACAGATAGTGTCATTAGAGTAATCTCTTTATGTTTGGGTGTGTCTTTCCTTAGACCAAAAGTTATTACCTAGACTGTGTTCTTGAAGGCATGTTTTGATTGTATACCTCGTCTGCCTGAAACATGGAGACTCATAGGTATACTGTTGGGCGTGTCCTTAAAGGGCACAGGGCTAGGGTAATAAGCTGAAGGAATTCGTCAAATCTCTGTGAGAGATTAGGTTATCTGTAAACCGGAGAAATCGGGATGACATTTACAGGGACTCGGGAATCTATGCATAGTAAAAGAGATCATGAGATGATCTGCCTTTAGAGTCAGTAAATTGAAGATTCCCTATTTCGAATAAAGCTTACCCAAAACCGCAGGGGTTGATACATTTCCTTACCCTAGGTTAATGGGAAGATAACCGAGACGAAGGGAAATACATACGGTAACCAAATATGTGCAATAGGATGATCAAGTCATTAATCTGACTAGTTCTGGGGCAACAAAGCATTGCTAGTGCTCTGTGTTGTCATTAATTGGGTTGTGGGCTTGTTGGGCCCAAGCCCAGTTATGTCAGTAGCTAAGTTGGACCTAATGGGTCACACACTAACACCTTGTAGTTATGATGGACTAGCTTTAAAGGTATTGGGCCTAATAATGTTATTAGCCCAAGAAGTTGTTTGGAAGCCCACCTAAATGGGTGGGTGGTGCATGGAGTTTAGTAATGGGCTTGGATAGTCCAAGCCATTACTAATTAATTTAATTAGTTAAATTAATAATCAAATATTTGAATTTCGAATTTTGAATTTGAAATTTGAATTTTGAAATTTGAATTTAGAATTTGAATTTCGAAATTCGAATTTTGAATTTGAAATTTGAAATTTGAAATTTGAATTTTAAAATTTGAATTTGAATTTGAATTTTGAAATTCGAATTTTGAATTTGAAATTTGAAATTTTGAATTTTGAATTTGAATGTTTGAACGTTTGAATTCAAGTGTTTGAATTCGAATTTGAATTGGTTTTGAAAAGTTGTTTCATAACAAAAGGATAAGACAGGATCTTATTGGAGCATATTCCTTGGATGAAGAAGCATCTTTGGAGGCTCTCCCTAGGCTGTTTGGTGCATCACTTTTAAGTGATAAGAGTGTTATCTTATCACTTAAAACAAACCTCCATTCAGATTTGGTGGTTGAGGGAATCAGTGGGTAAGTTGATTCAAATTTTGAATGCAACTGCTCAATGTATTTGGACCCTTTATAGGGCTGAATTATGCGCATGAAAACTATATACTATATGATAGTTTATGAATTTAAGTTTAAATTAATTTGAATTTAAATTCATGTGGATAAGATTGGAGGTTGTTGGCAAAGTTTGTTTTGCAACAGCTCCACCTTATCACACTGTTTCATGCATAACTTTCAAAGAAATTTGAAAGTTTGTTTTTCATTTTGAATGAATGAATTCCCTCTTCCTCTCTTAAGGGTGCGCATAAATAGACATGTTCCTCACCTTAGGTTTCATTGAAAAACCAAGCCAACTCTCCTCCTCTATGCACCATTCTGTAGGGTAGCTCAGTACACCTTTCCAAACAGGATACCTAGCCTCCACCCTCACCACTTGTGCGCATAGCAAGCCTCATTGTGGTGTTCATCTGGTGGCTTTCAAGAAAGAGTTCTTGCATCATAGACGAACGGTGGTGTGGATCACCATTAGAGGGTTTGAACCCTTCAAGCCTGACATCTCATCTCCCTGACTGATCAGGCCAAAACAAGGTAACATCATGCTGTCTTAAAGCATGAATCTATGAGTGCATGTATGTTCCGCAGTAAAATTTTTTGTTTTACACCTTACATGCATTGGCCTTCAAAGGCCAGTTTACTTTCAAACCCAACCTCCCTCTGTCTTTGGCTTTGTAATTGTCTCCCAACACATAAGATGCATCCTCTTTTTCTCCTCTGTATCTCCCTAGATGAAGCACTGCATTTGGAAGAAAGGGATAGCGGACAGAACAGATTGTATAAGTGTAATTCTCCCTACTTGAGATAGGCACTTTGATTTCCAGCCATTTAATTTAGCATGAATCTTTTCAACAATATTGGCATATGTTTCCCTAAAGCTCTAGCATGTTTCATCCACACATCCAAATGGCTACCCACATTACGCACCCTCTTAAAGCCACACAAACTTGTGATCTCCTCTGCCACATTATCAAGGGTATTTTTTGAGAAAAAAATGCTAGTCTTCTGGTGGCTCATTTTTTGACCTAAGATTTCACCAAACAACTGTAAACACTTGAGGATTATTATGATTTGAAGAGTGTTAGCTTCAGCAAACAACATCAAGTCATCGCAAACATCAGATGAGATATAGTCGGTCCTCCATTTCATGCTTGAATGGGTTTCCATAGGTTACCATTCACTGCAGTATTGATAATATGACTGAGCTTCTCCATTCCAATGACAAATAGGTAAGGGGAGAGTGGGTCCCTTTGTCTGACACCACGAGTAGGCTGAAACTCATCAGACATCCCCCCATTCCAAAGGATATTGAATTTAGCAGTGAAGATTGCTGCCATAATTATGTGAACTAATATGTCTGGGATTTGCTTCTCCTGAAGAGTTTTCCATATAAATTCTCAATTCAATCTATCATATGCTTTTTCTATGTCCACTTTGATGGCCATGAATGGTTTCTTTCCTCTCATTCTATGCATTGAATGTATCAACTCCCACACTATAATTATATTGTCATGAATATGTCTTTTCGGAACAAAGCTGGCCTGAACAAGAGAGATTACCTTATCCATTATAGATTTCAGCCGATGCACCACAATCTTACTCATAAGCTTATAAATAGTTGGACACACGGAAATGGGTCTGAATTGAGACATTTGAGAGGGACATTGGTCTTTAGGGATGAGAACCAACAAAGTAGAATTGATAGTTGCCAATAAATCTGGATTTCCCCAAAGGGTTATTATGTGCTGAAACAATTGATTTTTCATTTTATCTTTCATTTTATCAAGGGTTATTATGGACGATTTTAAATGCTCAGAGATGGTAAAACATTACACGGAATATAACTATATGGTAATATAAAAGCCATAATATGAAAGCCTAACGTGTTTGGTGGACTAAATACAGCTTCTGACAGTCCTTAATCATGTCCACATCAGAAATTTCACAAGCATCTTCTAATAAAATAAAATAATCGCTGGAAACTTCCATCTGCTCAGTAGCTGTTTGGGTGCATTTTGTGTTCAATGGTGTGGCGAACCATTGAAACAGAAGGAAACACTGAGCACTTCTTTGGGTGATATAGGAAAGGAGAAAGAGAAATTCCACTTATATCTGTGTGTCGAACTTAATGCATCTTTTTTACAAAGGATGGGGAAAAAGGAAAAGGGAAACTAGTCGAACAAGGCAGCCACCATGTACACAGGTCAAGGTAATATGACAGTAATACAAACAAAAATATATATTTTTTGGACATGATTTCCAGAAACCAGCCCCAAATATCTTCTTGGTGTCAGGCTTCCAGTTGTTGTTACCAGCCAGAAAAATCCGCCCCCACGTCCGGATCAAGACAGAGAGACCGCCGTCTACTGCAAGTTCCACCGCAGCAACGGCCACAGCACGGAGGATTGCAGACATTTGAAGGAGGAGATTGATGAACTCATCAAAAGTGGAGCACAGCGACGGACCACTGAAGGCGCTCGTGGTGACGGACCGGCAAGGCGACATCACGAGCGCAGTAGATCTCCGGACAAAAATAATCAATCCCGATACCGGTCACGCCATGACCGCCCCAGAAGAGCAGAATCCCCAAGAGGCCACAACCCACTTCCCAACCCACGCCACAGGAGCAGAAGAGACGAAGATGATGAAGAAGACTCTGTCGTCATCAAACATGGAGTGATTAACATGATATCCGGCGGCCTGAGTGGAGGAGGAGAAGCCTCCAACGCCAGGAAAAAGCATCCGAAGCAGTGTTTGGCGGTGGCTGGGAAGGTCATTAATAAAGCCAAAACCAATCCAGGCCCCGCCAAACCCAAGATCATTTGGGATAGCGAAGATCTAGGCGATGTCCTCCTGACCATCACCTGATCATTTGAGTAACCATCACCTTCAACCTGACCCTGGCGCGAAGATTTGGACGGTCGAGTCGGCGAAAGGCTCGCAGACGCGCCACGCTTCAAACTAGGACCTCCCAGGCCAGGCGACCCGCTGCCTAACGTAGAATCACTAGTTGAGGAGTTGCCAGCTGCCCCCGTCGCCTCCCTAATTATCGGCATAGTGGCTCTTCTCTTCAGCTCCTCCGCAGGAATGTCCGCGGCAGAACGAATCTTCCCCTTCTTCTTCAGGGCCACCGCCTTGCCCTTACCCGTGTCCTTCGGAGCAAGGGTAGGTTGAGCTGGAACAACTTCACCCTGTCGTGCCCGCAGCTTAGCAGCCGCCTCACGAGCAAGCCTCAAAGATTCAGACGCCATGCTCCCAACTGCAAGTCAAGCAAAGACAAAGGAAAGTGTTAGAAGCTACAAATAAAGTGAAGATAAAGAAGGCGTTAGAAGCTAAAAGAAAAATGAGATAAAGAAAACACTCAGAACGCCATCACACCTCCGTGGCACAACACTTGTTTCGTCGGCCAGATAGGCAAAAACCCCTTAACATCCACAAAAAAATCAACTACCGCACGCTCCCCAAGTGTCAAACTCCCAAAGGGGTAGGAATACCGACCGGCGTGCACCTCATAGTGGACCTTAGTCCAGTACAAAGGAAATCGACACTGTCTGGTCGCCGGATCAACAAAGAATGGTAGCTCCCCATCCTCCAGCGTCGGCTCAATCCAGAAGAAGGTGTGTTTCCAATTCTTGTATGAATTGGCATATTGAGCAAAAATCGCTCCTAATGAAGTCCCCGCCTTTAGCGAAACCCACCCAAGCTTTTTCTTCGGGATACTTAGAATAAATAGAAGAACAACCGCACGGAAAACTCCCATTTGAAGTACTGGCATATACTTTCAAACACCCTAACAAACGCCCAAGCGTTCGGGTGCAACTGGGAGGGTGCGACTTGCAAATGGGATAACACTCCCATCTCAAAATCGATAAGAGGAAACCTCACTTTCTGATCGGTAAAATGGGTTTTGTAAACCATGAAGCGCCATACAGACTTCTTGGCATCACTAGGCGCATCGCAAACTCGCCGGTCACTTGACACCGCAAACGGCTGCCATTTGGCTTCATTCGCGCCATCCTTAGTAATCATAAACGCCGGTTCAGTTTGGTAATGACGACGAAGAACATCCTTATCAGCATAACTCGAGGATGACGCGACGATATCTGGGTCTACCCATTCCCGCGCCTCGAGACGATTGTTCGACTGAACGATCTCCATCAGTCAAGGAAAATTTCTACCTGGAGTAACAAACGGGTTGTCAATCGGCAACTGGACCCCCAAATCAAGACGACGGCTAAAAAGAGAAAAGAAAATCCACCTCGCCCTCTACCCCATCTCCACAACCGCCAGCACTCACATCAATCATTACAAGAAAAAATTACTGTATCTACTTACCATCAGAATCAGAAGTTTCTGAAGAACTCGAAGGATAAAAATCTAAGTAGCTTAATGAAGAAGGCCACCAAGCAGGTGGTATCTTATAAAGCCCTAAGTCTTCGTATATGGCGTCCCACACACCACACCTAACAAGACGTCCATCTTCTGAATGTAACCTACCCAGTTAGTTATCCGTAGACTCGTCATATTTACGGCGATGGAAAGACGCAGGAATTGGTGGTATATACCCATTTGAAGTGCTTAG
Source organism: Gastrolobium villosum (assembly GCA_032173675.1). Classification (NCBI taxonomy): domain Eukaryota; kingdom Viridiplantae; phylum Streptophyta; class Magnoliopsida; order Fabales; family Fabaceae; genus Gastrolobium; species Gastrolobium villosum. The sequence goes on along the minus strand of JAVKPL010006571.1, from coordinate 2,148 downwards.
AGCAAGCGAGGGATTGGAAGGCAGATTCGAAGGTTTATAGTAAGTTTCGAGTGGGCGATGTTGTGGGAGCTGATTTACAGAAGACAAAGGGCGAATAAGTCGCCCTACGCCAAATGAAGAACGCCGAGAAGTACAGCGACGGGAACGACTACCTCGCCCAACTGAAGGAACGGAAGGGCCCGAATCACGACGACGAGAAGGCTGAGCCCTGACCCTCTCTTGGGAACTCCCTGACTGCCGCCGCCTAGATCTGCTAGGACAACGCCCACCAGAGCCAGACGCCTCACCTAGATAAGGAACTACAGGCCCTAAAGCTCGTTCTGGTAAGAGATTCTGAATCTCTTCTTCAGAAAACCCCAACAGTTCAGGAATTTTACCGTGGGGCAGTGACTCCACCCCCGGAACCAGAGAATGGGAAGAAGAGAAAAAAATGCTGACCCCCACCGTACAACGTTCGACTGAGTCGAAGGCTTCGTCAAACTCCTCCTCTTTGAGTTCAACCTCGGGCAAAACCAACCCAGGGATACTCATAACCTTACAGTACCCAGAACAAACAAGAAGTAGAAGGAAAGATATACAGGAAAATCAAAAAGGTAAGATACTATACCTGAAGATTACGCACAAATCGTAGTGAAGAAAGGTTGATTGGAATGACAAGATGAAGAAGGTTGCAAACTGGATTCAAGGCAAGAAATGTCCGCCAAAAAGAGGTTCCCCCCTTTTTAAAGAAAAGATGGAACGCAACGTGTCATTACACGGCCGCTGGATCTCCAACCGTCGATGTTGGAGCCAAAAATGATGGGCGGCCATGATGTGCTGCTCTACTTCAGACCGTTAGATGGGAGTAACGTGATTCGACGAATGGACGCGATAAAGGGTCAGGAGGTAATTTCATTACAAATGTCAATCACGTCACTTCAATGCGCCGTATATCAAAACGACGCAACAGTCTGTAATTATTACTGAGGCGTTATAATTACTTTCGCGAGAATCGAAGAGGCACGACAGAAAGGTAAAAACCCAAAACACCCCTGAACCAGTGGAAGCAAAAACGGTTGATATCCAAAGGCGTTGGAGGATGAACGCCCAAATTCTAGATCGGCAGATGTTGACCATGGAACACACTCGCACTACACAGAGCACCCCCAATGCAAGTTTGGCGATGGCTGATCAGCAAACGCCCTACCCAGATCACACAGCGCCACAAGCTCCTCCACTTGCGATGCCACAGCATAGGGGATCCAGGTGATCGCCCCAAAAGGTAACGCCCAAAGACTATAACTTGGCACCATCCTACGCATGCTACCAAGCTGGGGGGCTCCTGTTCTGGATGGCCCAATCACCCAGTAGGCCCAATCAGCCTATCGCCCAGGGGGTCCAAGCCGCCCTAACGGGCCAGCCACCCCAGCGGCCCAACGTCTCGGGTCCAAGCCCCTTACCAGCTCCACGTTAGCCCTGAGGGCTGACGTGGACCCTCGCATCCACCGAGGGAGCATCACTCCCAAGAGATACACCAAAATGTCTTACCTTGGGACATTAACCACCAAAGGCAATCGCCGCAGACATCACAAAGGGAAACTCTCCCTTTGCCCAACGCTGGCATCGCCAGTGACAGAGGACGCAGCGCTGCCACCACGTCAGCGCCTAAATCGCCCAACACTGCTACCATAGGAGTGTATCCCAATGAGAGTTGACCATCCTCTCTGATCTGTCCGCACCATGATCACTATAAATAGCCCCTAGGGGGCACAACTGAGAGCATGTTATGTATCGTTATTAGCCTATTACTTGAATTCTCTTACAGCTTTATACTTGTATTGATTATCTGCTTATATTTGGGATAGTACCTTGTGGCCTGGTCATTACCAAAGTCATAGGTATCGCCCATACAGTGATCATACACCCTATAAGGGAACATAGTGAGCTTATAGATTCTAACGGTACAATAAGTATTACCAAATACCAATTTATTTTCTAAGTAAAATTCAGAAGTATATATAATAGTTTTGTTAATTTTGAGGACATAAGAATTGTCTACTCTGCGTGTTTGTGTGTGGGCGCTTATGTTACGTAGTATAATTCTTCTTACACGACTTCAAGTTTATAACATGAAAACTTCAATTTGAATAAAATTAATTTTAGTCAAAA
>JAVKPL010006570.1:0-26662 GCA_032173675.1 Gastrolobium villosum | reverse complement strand
CATTTTTTTGGTCTCTGGTTCAGTTACATATGCTCATAATAGGGGTGATTGATGATTGTATGATTATCCCTATTGTATTTGGATTCTCTTATGTATAGAAGTGATCATTAATATTTATTTTTGGTAATCTTAGAAGTGATCATTTATTTGATTACTATTACTCATTTTTTACAAAAATATATATTTATTTCTCACTTATTTCATCGTCAACAAGTGATTGTGATTAAATAATGAGTTTGATGTTTGCCATTTTAAATAAAATAAATTATGTCATTTTAAGTTAGAGATAGACACACGAACTCGATACCATAGGAAAGAAAGTGATTGGTTTTTTAATTTAAATCTTAAATAAAAATATATTATTTTATATATATCTCTTAAGGCTTTGTTGGGAGTTGGTTTTTGGGATGGGAAGGGAAGGAAATGTGAAGGTTTTTAGTAAGTCATTCCCTTGTTTGGGAGTTTAAAAAATACGGGGAAGGGAATTGGGGATTTTTACAAAATCCCCCAAAACCCTTCTCACCCTTCAAATTAAAATTCCCCCAATTTGGGGGATTTGAGGGGGGAAATATTGAAAATTACTTATCTACCCTTAGCAATAAAATGTGAAAACTATATAAATATAAATCATTTTTAAATGTGACATTAATAGAAAAGTCTCAAATACCTACAAAATTTATCGACGGAAAATATCTCGTCAAAAATAGTGACGAAATTTTTGATGACAATCATATTACATCGAAAATAGAGAGTAAAAAACATTTTCGATGAAACTAAAGAAGAAATTACAGACGAAACATGTTTTGGCCATAATCACTAAATGAACTTTTTACGGAAAAAAAACTTAAGGCAAATTTTTTGATAGAATTTAAATTCGTTGAATCTGTCAACGAAAATATTTCATCAAACTTCTCAAGGAAAAATATTTGCGCAAAAATTTTGACGAAACACATTTCCATCGAAATTTTGCGACAAAAAATAATTTTGTCGGAAAACATTTTCGTCAAATTTTTTTACGGAAAATATTTCCATCAAAATTTTCAACGGAACACATTTCAAACGAAAATCTTCGTAAAATTTTCGGACGAACAATAGTTATGTAAAAAATTATGACAAAAATTTTTTTTGTCAAAATTCTTTATGGAATCTAAATTCCATCACCACATTTCCCTCAAATTATAGAGAAAAAAAAACCATATTCGTCCAAATTTTTGACGAAAAATATTTTTGTAAATATTTTTAACGGAAATATTTTTGTCAAAATTCTTTACAGAATCTAAATTCTTTCAAAAGTTTTCGACGGAAATATTTTCATCAATTTTCGACGAAAAAAATATTCATCAAAATTTTCAACAAAAAATATTTTCTTCAAAATCTTCGATAAAAAACATTTCTATCAAAATTTTCAACAAACACATATTCGTCAAAAAAAATTGACGAAAATTATTTATGCAAAATATTTGACGAGAAAACATTTCTGTAAAAAATTGCAATAAAAAAAATATTTAGTCAAATTTTTTTACTGAATCTAAATTCCGTCAAAAGTTTTGATAGAAATTTTTCCCTTAAAAATGTTGACCAAAAATTTTCCATCAAATTTTCGTAGGGACATATTTTCTTCGAAAATTTTGGATGGAAAATATTTTATCAAAATTTTTTACGGAATTCTTTTTTCCATCGAAATTATTTAAGAAATTGTTTTCGTCAAAACTTTTGACAGAAACTAAATTATGTAAAAAAAATGAGTGAGGTGATTTTTTCTTTTATCGGTGGATTCTCAATGCATTGAATACTTATAATTCTTATTTAATAATTATATTTGAGAAATTCAACTACCTAACCCCTTTGATGTAACCCTAAGGTATTTCTTCACATTTTGTAATCATTTTTTATTATTTTAATTAAGTAATATTTAGACTCGAATAAAGATTTAAAATAAAAAGCTGTTAGTATATGGGTGTCCTAGAGACAATCTTTTGTTTTAAATAAAGGACACTAGATGTAGAACTATTTCTCGCAAATGAATAAAAGTAATCTTTATCCAGTTTCATATTATGTCTCGATATTATTGTTAATATTATATGAACGAACTGGATAAACCCCTTGGAATAGAATAGGTATCTCTTGAGTATCTGTGATGAGATCACGATCATGAGGATTCAAGGATATCACATATCTATTCCTAATTATATGTTCCTAGTCTAGAGACACTGAGTTTGGGGATCAGTGATCTCGAGTAAAGACTAGTACGACTTGTCTACTTGTATATGGATTCAAGGTAAAGACCTCATGAGCTACAGATATGGAGATGTCTTAGCTAAAGTCGTGGGTGGACCTATAAGAGTATAGCTCGCACTGAACAGACCCAAATAGAGACTCAATGAGGAAATATCACAGATAGTGTCATTAGAGTAATCTCTTTATATTTGGGTATGTCTTTTCTTAGACCAGAAGTCATTACCAAGACTGTGTTCTAGAAGGCATGTTTTGATTGTATGCCTCGTCTTCCTGAAACATGGAGACTCATAGGTATACTATTGGGTGTGTCCTGAAAGGGCACAGGGCTAGGGTAATAAGCTGAAGGAATACGTCAAATCTCTATGAGAGATTAGGTTATCTGTAAACCAGAGAAATTGGGATGACATTTACAGGGACTCGGGAATCTATGCATAGTAAAAGAGATCATGAGATGATCTGTCTTTAGAGTCAGTAAATTAAAGATTCCCTATTTCGAATAAAGCTTACCCTAAACCGCAGGGGTTGATACATTTCCTTACCTTAGGTTAATTGGAAGATAACCGAGACGAAGGGGAATACATACGGTAACCAAATATGTGCAATAGGATGATCAAGTCATTAATCTGACTAGTTCTGGGGCAACAAAGCATTGCTAGTGCTCTGTGTTATCATTAATTGGGTTATGGGCTTGTTGGGCCCAAGCCCAGTTATGTCAGAAGCTAAGTTGGACCTAATGGGTCACACACTAACACCTTGTAGTCATGATGAACTAACTTTAAAGGTATTGGGCCTAATAATGGTTGTTAGCCCAAGAAGCTGTTTGGAAGCCCACCTAAAAGGGTGGAGGGCGCATGGAGCTTTGTAATGGGCCTGGATAGTCCAAGACATTACTAATTAATTTAATTAGTTAAATTAATAATCAAACATTTGAATTTTGAATTTTGAATTTGAAATTTGAATTTTGAAATTTGAATTTGGAATTTGAATTTTGAATTTTGAAATTCGAATTTTGAATTTGAAATTTGAAATTTGAATTTGGTTTTTGAATTTGAATGTTTGAACATTTGAATTCAAGTGTTTGAATTTGAATTTGAATTGGCTATGAAAAGTTGTTTCATAACAAAAGGATAAGATGAGATCTTGTTGGAACAAATCCCTTGTATCAAGAGGAGATCTTTGGAGATCACCAAGGGCTGGTTTGGGGCGCACATTGGGTGGATATGAATGTCATCTAGTCACTCAAACAAGCTCCAATCAGATTTGGTAGTTGAGAGAATAAGTGAGTGAGTTGGTTCAAATTCTGAATGCAACTACTCAACATATTTGGACCCTTTTTTTGGGCTGAATATGGCGCATGAAATGGGTAACCATATGATGGTTTTAAATCAGAATTTGACTAGGTTTGAACTTAGTCTTATGAGGATAAGATTGGAGGTTGTTGCATAGATTTGATTTGCAACAACTCCACTTGATTCTCCTTGATATTGTGCGCCACTTTCAAATGCTTTTGAAAGAAAAATCTGATTAATATATACTATTCTCTCTTCCCTTCTTGTGCGCATACTTACTTGGGTTGTTCTTCTCCTTATGGTTTTCACAAAAACCTAGCCTACTCTCCATCCTTCTCATGCGCCATTCTATAGGGTAGTTCACTACACCTTTCCAAACACAATACCTAGCCTCCACATTCACCAATTGAGCACATAGCAAGCCTCATTGTGGTGATCATCCGGTGGCTTGTAAGAAGGTGTTCTTGCATCATTGACGAATGGTGGTGTGGATCAACATTAGAGGGTTTGAACCCTTCAGACCTGACAATTGATCTCCCTTACTGATCAAGCCAAAACAAGGTAACATCATGTTGTCCAAAAGCATGGATCTTTATGTGCATGTATGTTTCCGCGTGAATTTTTTTTGTTTTTCCACCTTACATGCATCGGCCTTCAAGGCCATTTTACTTTCAAGTGTAATTTGTAATTTTAATTTTTGTAACTTTGTCCCTCCAAAGATGTTTTGGAGTTTCTTTAATTATGTGTAATTAGAGAATTAGGCTAGTGGCATATAGACGACAAGCGGCCGTTGCTTAAAGAAGCAAAATGGACAAAAGCGCGAGCACCATGGCTATCTCAATATAAACTGTTTATATGCATGTTTGATTAGAACGTCTAGTATGCATGAATTGGGAAAACCACGTTTTGTATGGTCATTATGTTTGTCCAATAGCGACTAGTGTAAACCGATAGATGTGTGACATAGGTTACGACTAGCATGATAGCTTACAACATGCGTTTGATGAGACCTAATTAACCCTAAAATAAAAGGAACCCTTAAAAGGAATAAATAATTAAGCATATGATTACCTCCCACCACCAATACTACTCAAACCTCTTATACATAGTGGTGCTCCACAACTCAGTTGGGACCTACTGTTTCGTTGAGCTAGAGTAGTGTTTGAAGTGTAAGACACTTACGGTGCTGGTTTAATGCTTAACTAAGACATAAGTTGCAGGCACAACCGGACTTATGTGCTTAGGGTAATGGTGCTAGGTTGGTTGCATGAGATGCACCACTAAGTGACAAAGAGTTGTCAACCTAATGTTAAGAGAGGGTATGAGACACTGTTGATAAAGATCAACCCATTATTTAAATTAATCTTGCGGTCTCAGATGGAGATTAAAATAAATAATCGCACTCTAAATCCCACTAAGGTAAAATCTAAAAGTAGATTAATTCTAAGTCAAAAAGTAAGGGTCATTGACTTAGATAAAATAGTGGGAGGGGCAAATTATTTAAAGTCTTTAATAATTTGCTTTTAACTACATAACCGTATATTAACTAAAACTATCTTTACATCTTTTTCAGCTTATAGTATGACTAATCCACTGTCACTGCGTTCATACTCGATACGAATAAACTGACCGGTTCAAATTTTATGGACTGGTATCGGAACCTAAGAATTGTTCTTAGGGCTGAAAAGATTGCCTACGTTCTAGATGCTGGAATACCCGTAGCTCCTAGGGAAGGGGAAGAAGGGTTTGCGGAATTTGATTTCGCAACCCACCAACAGCACTTGGATGACAATGTGATGGCAGTATGCATCATGTTGGCATCCATCTCGCCTGAACTGCAAAAGCAGCATGAGCATATGGATGCTCCCTCTATTATCATGCATCTCAAGGAGTTGTATGATATTAAAGGAAGGCATGAGAGATATGAGGCCTCTAGAGAACTGTTCTCTTGTAGGATGTCTGAGAGCATGTCTGTGAGCAGCCATGTTCTTAAGATGATCGGGCTGATTGAGAAGCTAGGAAACCTAGGCTTCATCATGGGTGCCGAGCTAAGTAATGGCTCAGTCCTCATCTCACTTCCACCTTCCTTCAGTCAATTCATAATGAATTACAATATGCATGGGATGCAAGTGAGCTTGCCTGAGTTGTTAAGCATGTTAACAACTGCTAAAGTGTCTATCAAGAAGGATAGGACACAGTCTCTTTTGATTGGTGGGCCTAGCAAGGCCAAAGGAAAGGGTAAGGAGCCTGGAAAAGGTGACTCCCTTAAGCCCAAAGGAAAATCCAAGAAGAAGAAGGACAAAAAGAAGGGTAAGAAGGCACCTAAGGACAAGGGTGATGCTGAGTGCTTCCATTGTGGCAAGAAAGGCCATTGGAAGAGGAATTGTCCAGACTACCTGAACAATGTGAAGGACAAGAAGCATGGTGATGCTTCTGCCTCAGGTATTTTCATGAATGAGATAAATTATTCTTGTGTTAATCCAACCTCATGGGTATTAGGTACCAGATGTAGTTCTTATAACACCTCGTAAATTCAAATGAGAATTTATATGATATAATGTGGGTTAAAAGGGAAGGATTAGTGAAAATCCTGAAATTGGGGTCAAAATGAGTACCGAGGGCAAAATGGTAATTTTCCAAAAACGTAAACCGAGACATGAAAAATGGAGTTAGGGACCTCAAATGATAAAAATAATACTGGAAATGGAATCAGGGCGGAAAATTGAGTGAGTAGGCAAATTGGTGAAAAAGTGATGAATAGTGACTTTTTAAGTGTTAAATACTGTGGTGTGAGTGTACCGATAAGTGTTAAATTTTTATCAATATTTTGGGGAAATAAAAATATGTCATGGACTGGAAAAATATGTAGATTAAGAATTTGTGATCGGAAATTTTATCAGAATTAAAGTTAGATCGCGTGTGGGACCCGCGGGACCAAAATCCACTTGGCCCCACACCCTCCCCACGCCTTCCTTCCCCTTTTCTTTCTCCCTCACCGTGACTTCTCCATTTGCAAAGAACAAAGAACCCATTTCCTTCTCTTGTGCCATTTCTTCATTTCTCCACCAAATCACTTGATTTTGGTGTTGAAATTTATTGTAAACAACCTTCTAAAGCCATTGGTGATACTCCCAAGCCTTGAATCCACCTCCTTGCTGCGTTTTTTTACCAACTCAGATCCGAACCATGGAGTGTTCTTGGAGTTTTTGGAGCTTTGGGTCTTCCTTTGGAGTAGTGAAGCCTTGGTGGTGTTCATACACTAGATTGTGAGTATATTTGTGGTATCTTTGTGGTTGATTTTGTAGATCTAGAAATTATGCTCTAAATCTTTAATCTTAGATGTGTGATGATAGAGAGCCCAAATGGAAAAATGCTATTAGATGAAAATGCCTTAGAATGATGCTTGTAAGCAAAAAATGCTATGATAAATTTTGGTGAAAAAGTTAGGTTTTTAACTTAGGAAAATTTGTGGAAAATTCATGAAATTGGTATGTGGTGTAAAGGAATAATTGAATGATGGACCATTGGTATAGGTTGATAATATGATTATATGATTAGTATGAGTGTTAAAATGGAATTGAAAACCTTGTAGAACCATCCTTTGAAGAATTCGAACCATAGAGGGGTTTGGAGGAAAAATGATGTAAAAGTTGTGTAGTTGAGATTGTATGATATAAAGTGGTGTTTAATTGGATGGTAGGTCAGTATGTTGTTGTGGAATTGGAAGAATGTAAAATGAATGATTACTTTGAGATTAAATGATTGATTTGGAAATGGTTTGATAATCATGTTGTTGATTATTTAGGTTGCCTCTCTTGGACGCTATGGAAGCGGATTAAGCTTGGAGCTTACGTATGGAGCATTGGCTCGGTGTTGAGGTAACCTTTGGAACTGGGGTTTAGTCCCTTGTGTGCTCCACCACACCTAGTGGATGGTTGTGGTTGGATTTTGTGTCATTGGACATTGTGTGATTATGTGTTGTCATGCTTTATTGCTTGATTGTGTGAAAATTGTTTGGTCACTGGCCAGTTGACGTGTGTTGGGTTTGGACATCCGCTGGATCATTCCGTGTGGGAATGCCAGTTGGGTATGCCGTGGGGTCGACTCTGGGAGCGACACCAGGATGAGCCAAACGTGGGACATCCGCTGGATAGGGCTCATGAGGAGTTCCGGTTGGGTTTTGCCATGGAGTCTTCTCAACCATGGGAGAGGCGCCAGGATTGTCTCGGGAGTTATATGATGGAGTCCTTGAACGTAATCCAATTGTGGATGTTCTCGGTTTGTCTCCAGTTGTTGGTGATATTGTATGTCATGCATTTTACATAAATGTCATTGTTGCACATTGAGTGAGCATGGGGTGGAGAAGCCTCCAGGGCCCTTGGTTTACTGAGATATATTTGTATATCTCACCCCGTGTTTGGGGACATCATTTCAGGTTAGGTTGAGCCTGGAAGAGTGGAGCATGAGGTGCATATTGGAGGCACAATGTGATGAGTATTGGTTGGGACACACCTTGCATATATGTTTAATGCTTTGGAATTAGATCATGAACTTGTGCATGTTGAAAATGCCATGCCTTTGTATGTTCATGACTACATGTTAAGTTCTTTAAATTTGATGTATATGTATGCCTTTAGAATCTATTGTATAACTTGAGTGAGCATGAGACTTGTCCATTGCCACATTTCTTGTATTTGAAGCCTTGGTATTTATGTTGTAAAATGGTCCATATTTGATGTAAAATGGCCATTATATTAAAGACTTTGTAAATGATGAATGATTGAATGAAAATGCACGATGGATGGGCCTAGAGCCTACATTAGGGTATGTTTAAGTGTCGTGTGAAGTACTAAGGTGTTAGGGATGGATTACACAACTCTTTTTGGGCTAAAAATGCTGTAATCTGTCACTTTTGCTGCATAGTAATCGATTACCCAAGCATGGTAATCGATTACCATGCAACAGGGGACGAAATAATGCTACTGTCTCCACTGGTAATCGATTACCAGAGGCTTGGTAATCGATTACCAAGTGAGGTAATCGATTACCCAAGCTTGGTAATCGATTACCAGAGAACAGGGGAGGAAAATTTTGGCTACTGCCTCATTTTTGACAGGTGGTAATAGATTACCACCCACTGGTAATCGATTACCACAGTGTAAATTTTGAAAATTCAGGTTTTTCTAGACTAAAAGAAAGGGGCTTAACTTGGTGGGTAGAACTCCAAATGGTACGAGGCTTGAAACCACGCGTAGCTAATGTAAAGGGCTAGAACATGGTAAGATATGAAAGTAATTTGATGAGTTTAAATGAGTTGAATAAAAAGAAAGATCAGTGATGTTAGTAAACTGAGTGATTCCGCGAATTGCATTTACAATTATAGTGTTGTTTTAATTAATAACGGAAAAAGGTTATTGTTATGAAAAGGAATATGATAAAAGAAAAAAAAGTTGCCCGTAATTTAATTAACCAATTACTGTGATTGTAACTGCGCTTAATATCATAATCAATGTTAACAATACCGGTACGTAACGGGTTGTTACATTTTATGGTATCAGAGCAGTTTCTTAGGGAACTCTGATGATTGTGTGATTGTGTTAAGTGCTGTATAGTTGTACGTAGACTCTTATTGACTACTACACATGTGATTCCTTAGTTTGGGTCTGATCAACCCATTTCTTCGTGTTAAATGTGTGGTCAGTATAAGATGCCTTCGTGACAACCCTGGAGCACCAATGCCAGTCCTTAGGCTGAGGTTGTGGGTGCAGTGCTGACTGCTCCACGAAAAGATATGTTAGTAAGTGAATTTGGTGTAATTGAGGACTTAGTGAGAATAAATTGATATAAGATGTTTAACCATTTTGGGTAGAATGCTACCATAGTTGAATGTGTGGTCTTTTGGTTAGTAAAATGATTGATTTGAGTTGATATTGGTACGGTGACGTTGGTAAGTCTTCCCAAATTGTACGGGAAGTTAGAACAATTGAGTATATGTGGGAATTAGTGGTATATCTTTGACATGGTGGGGGATTGGAACCCCGATGAATTTGTGAAAATTTGATTATGAGTGCTTATAGGTAAGCTTGGATACCTTAGGGTTAAATTATAAGGTTATAAAACCCTTGATGAGGGCATACACTTGGATGACTTAAGATGCTTGAATGTAGAAATAAATTGAAATTTCAAATTTTGGATTGAGGATTGTGAGTGACTTAAGAGAACTATAGAAATGATGTGTTGGATAATTTAATGTTGGTTGAACATGAGTGAGGATATCATATGTATAAAAAGTAAAATATAGGAAGTTGAGGAAATTGCCATGGATGGCATTGGACGAACTTGATTGAAAGTATGAGGGTCCATAATATAATGATGGTTGGACTTGACAAATGTGAGGTGAGAAAATATAACTGAGTGTGGTGTATTAATTATACTAATATGCTTCCATAATGTTGTGTAGCATTGAAGTGTTGATGATGTGGCTTAATTATATGTGGATAATGATCCTGTGATGGCTAAGTGCCAGTATATATATATATGTATATATATGTTTTGTGAAGGCCGGGGTGCCTATATGTATATCTGTGTTGTAATGAATTAGTAAACTCTTTGGTAAAAGAAAAATGATGCAATTGAAATTCCCTATGATGGGAAATGTGTGAAGAGATTGTCTCTTTGAAGTGTCATTGGACGCTTAATTTGGTAGGGGATTCATGATGGAGTCCCGGTGTGCAAGTTATACCATGGCACACATGTTGATAATGATGTGACGATTAAGATTGTCCTGGGTTTTCCTTGTGGATTGAATCCTAAGAGGTGTTGCTCTTGGAAGTCCCAGGCGATCACCGCTTGAAATTGACAATTATCTGGTGGTCCTGATGCGCTGAATGCATGGACTGTTAAATGAGGGCACTCTTGGTGTCATAGTGAAATATGGAGAGAAAAAGTGATGTTATGTTAATGAAGTGGATCTTCTACAGTGTTGAGCATAGTTGCGATGAGTCATGATGGACAACGGATTAGAACTGTACCGAACATGGGTACTATTAAGAATTGAAAATTTTGTGTCAAAGTATGAGAAAGATGTTGGAATCATGTGGTGATGATTATGTTGTGGACGAAGACTAATGACTAGTCAAGTTAAATGAGTATATTGTTGAGAAAAGAACCATATGTGGAAGGTCATAGTGAATGGTGCAAAAGTAAGATATAACTAGTATACCATTATGTATCTATGTAAGACTCTGTTTGCCGTTATATACGGATGTGATGTGAATGTGTTTATCTTTGTGTGGCTTATATGCCCGGAGTGTATGACTATCTCTGTATGGATTATGTTCCCGGAGATTATTATTATTTTGTATAAGTAACGTGGTGTGAGGTAGAACCTCGTGTTAGTGGGACTGTGAGTACAGCCGATGGCATGTTACCTCTTCTTGCGTGAATTATAAGGACAGATTCTCTGATTGGTGGGGCATTGCACCTGGGGCCCTTAGGACAGCAAGAGCTCGAGGGGTTAAACCTAAGGATGTTCTTACCCATTGCATTAGAGGATTGTATCTTGTGAGGAACGCAAGAGGTGAATTTGGATAACTGTAAGTGAACAGTAATATGTCAAATATGATGAAAAATGTGAGGTGCCATGAGATGGTAGTTTGAATTATAAAATTGAGCACTCGGAGATGTGCATGAGTGTATACCAAGTGTGGTAGTATGAAATTGTGGTTTTACAAAATTTTTGAAATGAATCGTTGGATTATCACCCTATTTGAAGGGAATGGAAAATTGATTAGTACTGATGGATTGAGTCAAAGTCTTCTGGGAAGGCTTGTGATGGCGATATGTTAAGCTATGTTGGTGGTAAATGGTTTTTAATAAGTGATTAATTGTGATGTAGTCAAGTAAGAAGGTGTGGTACTAGCTGTTAAATAGAATGGTATTTGGTGAAATAAAAGGTTGATATCTCTGCCCTGGTGGTAGAGTTACTGATGGAGTTGTATGGATGCAAATTATAGTGAGAGATGTGTTGGAATACACAATGTTGATGTTGTTCTTGGCTAGGTACCAAGACATATGATTGAGTGTGCTAGTAGTACTTTGAATAGTCCGAGAAACTTGTGTAACAGCCGATATGAAATTATGAAAGTAATGATAGTGATGGATTTAGTCCTCGTGACATGATAAATAGGCTTTGAAAATCCCTATATGATGGGACAGGTATGAGAGAGAGATGATATGTGACCTTGGAATGATACATACTGGTTGAACGAAATGATGATGAAGGTGAGGTGTATAGAATGAAATACATGTGGAATTGATAACATGAGTATGGAACGGTAACTAAAGAAAATTGTTAGTGGAAATCTTAGGCATATTGCCTTTAATGTGAGAAATCCATGATGAATTATGTGTTAAGTTTTGAGATGATTAGTTGAAATTGTAAGTATGATCTAGTGTATGGAAATTAATGAGTGAATTCATGGTTGAAGGCTTGAATTGGCCGATGTAATGTATAGATTGTAATGTGTGGTCCATTGTGTACCAGTTAAATGTCTTGAGGAAGTGATTCGCCGTTGTGTTTTGGCGAAAGTTGGTAAACCTGTAAGGTTAGATTGATGGTTGAGCACTGAGATGGTGCTTGTTAAAGATAAAGCGCAGAGGTGAAATTGCACGTTGTAGGTTAAGAACATGAGAAAAGAAAAATGTGTATATACGAGTTGTGGCTAAGTGCCAAGAATGGGGACTTTCCCTCAGAAAATAAAAGTATAGTGAGCGTGAATTAGATGATTACTCGGTGAAGTGCACTGAGGGGCTGTGAGATTCCATAACAGTGTTTAATGTGGAATAAGAAATGTGGAAAAATTGATGACGAGAGTTAATACTCCATAGAAATAAAAATCTAAGGAGGATAATTGTGGCTGTAATGTGTCAGAAAGTAATAGTTGCCTGTGTGGCACAGATTGAACAGGATGTGGTATGATCCTATGGGCATAGTGGTTGATATGTTAACTAGGTAAGAGAACCCTCCAAGAGAAATATGGGCTATATATATTGGGTAGCCTGACTTGTGATAAGCAATTGGCTTGGTAAAGCAGAGAAAGTGCACAACTGCGTGGTGCGCTCCGGTTGTTCACATGTGGTGTCGCCGGTTTAGATTGAAATTGGGGAGGACTTGAAGTCTCCCATTGGGCCTTTGAAATGCAAGGCCATTGTGAAATGTGGCTGAAAAGCCAAAGGATGGAAATGTAAATATTTATTTTGATGTCCGCACACTTGATGAAGCTTCTTGGGTACGGGGGACTGAGATTCTCCGGCTGTATCCCGAGTTAGCATATGTGCATAGTTGATTTTGCGGACAAAATTCCAAAAAGGTGGGGTGAATATAACACCTCGTAAATTCAAATGGGAATTTATATGATATAATGTGGGTTAAAAGGGAAGGATTAGTGAAAATCCTGAAATTGGGGTCAAAATGAGTACCGAGGGCAAAATGGTAATTTGCCAAAAACGTAAACCGAGACATGAAAAATGGAGTTAGGGACCTCAAATGATAAAAATAATACTGGAAATGGAATCAGGGCGGAAAATTGAGTGAGTAGGCAAATTTGGGAAAAATTGATGAATAGTGATTTTTAAATGTTAAATACTGTGGTGTGAGTGTACCGATAAGTGTTAAATTTTTATCAATATTTTGGGAAATAAAAATATGTCATGGACTGGAAAAATA
The DNA here is from genome assembly GCA_032173675.1 of Gastrolobium villosum. Taxonomy (NCBI): domain Eukaryota; kingdom Viridiplantae; phylum Streptophyta; class Magnoliopsida; order Fabales; family Fabaceae; genus Gastrolobium; species Gastrolobium villosum. The sequence goes on along the minus strand of JAVKPL010006570.1, from coordinate 13,408 downwards.
TGTAGATTAAGAATTTGTGATCGGAAATTTTATCAGAATTAAAGTTAGATCGCGTGTGGGACACGCGGGACCAAAATCCACTTGGCCCCACACCCTCCCCACGCCGTCCTTCCCCTTTTCTTTCTCCCTCACCCGTGACTTCTCCATTTGCAAAGAACAAAGAACCCATTTCCTTCTCTTGTGCCATTTCTTCATTTCTCCACCAAATCACTTGATTTTGGTGTTGAAATTTATTGTAAACAACCTTCTAAAGCCATTGGTGATACTCCCAAGCCTTGAATCCACCTCCTTGCTGCGTTTTTTTACCAACTCAGATCCGAACCATGGAGTGTTCTTGGAGTTTTTGGAGCTTTGGGTCTTCCTTTGGAGTAGTGAAGCCTTGGTGGTGTTCATACACTAGATTGTGAGTATATTTGTGGTATCTTTGTGGTTGATTTTGTAGATCTAGAAATTATGCTCTAAATCTTTAATCTTAGATGTGTGATGATAGAGAGCCCAAATGGAAAAATGCTATTAGATGAAAATGCCTTAGAATGATGCTTGTAAGCTAAAAATGCTATGATAAATTTTGGTGAAAAGTTAGATTTTAACTTAGGAAAATTTGTGGAAAATTCATGAAATTGGTATGTGGTGTAAAGGAATAATTGAATGATGGACCATTGGTATAGGTTGATAATATGATTATATGATTAGTATGAGTGTTAAAATGGAATTGAAAACCTTGTAGAACCATCCTTTGAAGAATCTGAACCATAGAGGGGTTTGGAGGAAAAATGATGTAAAAGTTGTGTAGTTGAGATTGTATGATATAAAGTGGTGTTTAATTGGATGGTAGGTTAGTATGTTGTTGTGGAATTGGAAGAATGTAAAATGAATGATTACTTTGAGATTAAATGATTGATTTGGAAATGGTTTGATAATCATGTTGTTGATTATTTAGGTTGCCTCTCTTGGACGCTATGGAAGCGGATTAAGCTTGGAGCTTACGTATGGAGCATTGGCTCGGTGTTGAGGTAACCTTTGGAACTGGGGTTTAGTCCCTTGTGTGCTCCACCACACCTAGTGGATGGTTGTGGTTGGATTTTGTGTCATTGGACATTGTGTGATTATGTGTTGTCATGCTTTATTGCTTGATTGTGTGAAAATTGTTTGGTCACTGGCCAGTTGACGTGTGTTGGGTTTGGACATCCGCTGGATCATTCCGTGTGGGAATGCCAGTTGGGTATGCCGTGGGGTCGACTCTGGGAGCGACACCAGGATGAGCCAAACGTGGGACATCCGCCGGATAGGGCTCATGAGGAGTTCCGGTTGGGTTTTGCCATGGAGTCTTCTCAACCATGGGAGAGGCGCCAGGATTGTCTCGGGAGTTATATGATGGAGTCCTTGAACGTAATCCAATTGTGGATGTTCTCGGTTTGTCTCCAGTTGTTGGTGATATTGTATGTCATGCATTTTACATAAATGTCATTGTTGCACATTGAGTGAGCCATGGGGTGGAGAAGCCTCCAGGGCCCTTGGTTTACTGAGATATATTTGTATATCTCACCCCGTGTTTGGGGACATCATTTCAGGTTAGGTTGAGCCTGGAAGAGTGGAGCATGAGGTGCATATTGGAGGCACAATGTGATGAGTATTGGTTGGGACACACCTTGCATATATGTTTAATGTTTTGGAATTAGATCATGAACTTGTGCATGTTGAAAATGCCATGCCTTTGTATGTTCATGACTACTTGTTAGGTCCTTTTCAATTTGATGTATATGTATGCCTTTAGAATCTATTGTATAACTTGAGTGAGCATGGGACTTGTCCATTGCCACATTCCTTGTATTTGAAGCCTTGGTATTATGTTGTAAAATGGTCCATATTTGATGTAAAATGGCCATTATATTAAAGACTTTGTAAATGATGAATGATTGAATGAAAATGCACGATGGATGGGCCTAGAGCCTACATTAGGGTATGTTTAAGTGTTATGTGAAGTACTAAGGTGTTAGGGATGGATTACACAACTCTTTTTGGGCTGAAAATGCTGTAATCTGTCACTTTTGCTGCATAGTAATCGATCACCCAAGCATGGTAATCGATTACCATGCAACAGGGGACGAAATAATGCTACTGTCTCCACTGGTAATCGATTACCAGAGGCTTGGTAATCGATTACCAAGTGAGGTAATCGATTACCCAAGCTTGGTAATCGATTACCAAAGAACAGGGGAGGCAAATTTTGGCTACTGCCTCATTTTTGACAGGTGGTAATCGATTACCACCCACTGGTAATCGATTACCACAGTGTAAATTTTGAAAATTCAGGTTTTTCTAGACAAAAAGAAAGGGGCTTAACTTGGTGGGTAGAACTCCAAATGGTACGAGGCTTGAAACCACGCGTAGCTAATGTAAAGGGCTAGAACATGGTAAGATATGAAAGTAATTTGATGAGTTTAAATGAGTTGAATAAAAAGAAAGATCAGTGATGTTAGTAAACTGAGTGATTCCGCGAATTGCATTTACAATTATAGTGTTGTTTTAATTGATTACAGAAAAAGGTTATTGTTATGAAAAGGAATATGATAAAAGGAAAAAAAGTTGCCCGTAATTTAATTAACCAATTACTGTGATTGTAACTGCGCTTAATATCATAATCAATGTTAACAATACCGGTACATAACGGGCTGTTACAGTTCTCATATCTGCAATAAAACTTAGGAGCCCGAGGAGATTGGAAAGAAACGAGGTGGATCTCCGCGTTGGTAATGGAGCAAGGGTTGCTGCTCATTCAGTTGGAGATGCTGACCTTATTTTGCCTACGGGGCTTTTATTGCATTTGAATAATTGTCTTTATGTTCCGAATATTTCTAGAAACATTATTTCAATTTCTTGTTTAGAACAAGATGGTTATACTTTCAGTATTAGGAATGGTACATTTTCTATCATTTTGAATGATATAGTTTATGGTACTGCTTCTTTAATAAATGGATTGTATGTGTTGGAAATGGGAACTGAAGTGCTCAATATAGATGTGAAACGACCTAGGACGGATAATCAATCTTATCTTTGGCATTGTAGACTATGGCACATAAATGAAACAAGATTGTCTAGGATGCATAGAGATGGATACCTGGACTCCAAGGATTTGGAATCCTATGGACGGTGTGAATCTTGTCTAGCTGGGAAAATGATTCGACAAAAGCCCAAAGGGCTTGAGAGTCATAGGGCTAGTGAGTTATTAGAACTCATTCATACTGATGTATATGGCCTAATGTCTATTGAGGCTAGAGTGGATATTCTTATTTTATTACCTTTACAGATGACAAATCGAGATTTGGGTATGTATACCTAATGAGATATAAATCTGAAACTTTTGAAAAGTTCAAAGAGTTTAGGAATGAAGTGGAGAAACAACATGGCAAGATGATTAAGACATTACGATCAAATCGTGGTGGTGAATATTTGAGCCACGAGTTTCAGGATTATCTGAGAGAAAATGGAATTCTCTCATAACTTACCGCACCACACCAAAATGGTGTCTCCGAAAGGAGAAACAGGACCTTGTTAGACATGGTTAGGTCTATGATGAGTGAGACTCAACTTCCAAAATCATTTTGTGGATATGCCTTAGACACAGCAGCATACCTTCTAAATAGGGTACCGTCTAAATCTGTTCAGACCACACCATATGAGATATGGAGTGGTAAGAGACCCAACCTGAGTTACCTCAGGGTATGGGGATCGCCAGCTTATGTCAAAGCGTTGACATCAGACAAGCTTAGTGCTAAGAGTACTAAATGTCTATTTGAGGGGTATCCTAAAGGTACTAAGGGATACTACTTCTACTCCATGGAAGAACACAAAGTGTTTGTGTCAAAGAATGCTGAGTTCCTTGAGAAGGATTTGATCTCTCAAGGAGGCAGTGGGAGTAAGATTGATCTTGAAGAAGTGCAAGATCCACAAGAACAGATTGAGGAACCTGAGTCTGCTTCGCAGGCGATGTTCTCCAATGGAGAAGTAAACACACAACTCCGTAGATCTACGAGGGTCATCCGTCCACCTGAGAGGTATGGGTTTGTGATTGAGAATCAGCAAACTGTCGAGGATGATGAACCAAGTAACTAAGAGGAGGCAGTCAAGGATGTTGACTCCTCTAGATAGCTTGAAGCCAGGAATAGTTCCTATCGGAAATAAATGGGTCTTTAAAAGAAAGACTGATGCAGATGGCAACGTTCAGACCCACAATGCTAGGTTAGTGGCGAAAAGGTATCGTCAAAGACAAGGAGTTGACTATGATGAAGTTTTCTCACCAGTTGCCATGATCAAAACTATTAGGATCATGCTTGCAATAGCAGCATACCATGACTATGAAGTTTGGCAAATGGATGTCAAGACCGCCTTCTTGAATGGGTTAATGAAGGAGGAAGTGTGTAACAGCCCGTTACGTACCGGTAATGTTATCATTGCATATGGTATTAAGCGCAGTTACAATCACATAATTGAGTTAATTAAATTACGGGTAAACTTTTTCTTTTATTACTTTCTTTTCTTTAAACATTAACCCATTCTGTAATCAATTAAAAACACACCGTAATTGTAAATGCAAAGCTCGCGGAAGCATAAAACTTACTGATATTCACTATCTTTCTTATTACCCAATTAATTTTAAACTTATCTTTTGGCTCTCATCTCTTACCATGTTATATCTCTCTTCATTAGCTACGCGTGGTTTCAAACCGCGCACAATTCGGAGCTCGGTAGTTCAAGTTATGCCAATTTTACTAATTCTTTCAATTTTTGCACTGTGGGAATCGATTCCCAGCAGCAGGGAATCGATTCCCAGCAGCTACAGTAACACACAGAAGCTTAAATTTTGCTCCCCTGTTTTAAGGAATCGATTCCAAAACTCAAGGAATCGATTCCTTGAAGCAGAGCACGCAAAATTTAGGCCACTGTGATGTTGGGAATCGATTCCTTTCAATAGGGAATCGATTCCCTAACTGCAGAATTGCATTTTGACAGCTTTTAATACACTAAAAGGGTGATGTAACTCACTCCTAACACCTTAATACTCAACATACATCTTACACATGTCCTAATGTAGGCTCTAGGCCCTTCCATCATGCATTTTCATATAAGAATGCATCAATTACAAAGTCCTTAAGTTAATGGCCATATACATCATAAATGGTCCATTTACAACATAATGTATCAAGGCCTCAAATGCAATAAATGTGGCAATGGACAAGTCCCATGCTCACTCAAAATATACAATTCATCCATGGCATGAATATAAAGCAATAACTAAGACTTAGAACATAATCATGAACACTACAAAAGCATGGAAATCACATCATGCAATATGTTCATGACCTAAGTCTCAAAACACTAAATGACATGCTATGTGCACTCCATAGTCTCCTCCAAAATATCATGCTAGCACCATGCACCGCATGCAATCCGCTATCCACTAAGCGGGCTTCTTGCCCGAAGCTCCTCCCAGCTCATAATGCCCTGTAATGATGTCCCCCAAACACGGGGTGAGATATACAAATATATCTCAGTAAACCAAGGGTACTAGAGGCTCTCTCCACCCCATGGCTCACTCAATGTGCAAATATAACATTATACAATATGCATGACATACAATATTACCAACAACTAGAGACAAACCGAGAACATCCACATTTGGATTTACGTTCAAGGACTCCATCATATAACTTCCGAGACCTTCCTGGTGCCTCTCCCATGGTTGAGACGACTCCATGGCAAAACCCAACTGGAACTCCTCATGAGCCCTATCCAGCGGAAGTCCCACGTTTGGATCATCCTGGTGCCGCTCCCAGAGTCGACCCCACGGCAAAACCCGACCGAAATCCCCAGCAGAATTATCCAACGGATGTCCAAACCAACACACGTCAACTGGCCAGTGACCAAACAATTTCACACATAACAAGCAATATGGCATGAAAGCACATAATCACACAATGCTATAAACACAAAATCCAACCACAACCTTCCACTAGGTGTGGTGGAGCACACAAGGGATTAAACCCCAGTTCCAAGGGTTTACCTCAACACTAACAGTCCCGTTCCACACGTACACTTCCAATCAACCTTCCACAATCACGTCCGTGTGAGGCACCCTACAATGATCAACATCATGATCAACAATTTTCCACATTACTCAAAACCTCAATTTCATGGAATTTCACAAATTTTTCCTAAGTTAAAAATCTCACTTTTTCACCTAAATTTTTCATGGCATTTCTAGCTCACACACATCATTCTAAGGCATTTTCATCTAATAGCATTTTTCCATTTGGGCTCTCTATCATCACACATCTAAGATTAAAGACTTAGAGTTCATATTTCTAGATCTACAAAATCAACCGTAAAAATACTACAAATATACTCACAATCTATGGTAGACACTCCACCAAGGTTCCACCAAGCAAAGGAAGATCCAAAAAATTCAAAAACACCAAGAAACCCCAAATTTCGAATCTGAGTTTGCTCCTAAACGCCCCAAGGAGATGGTTTCAAGGCTTGAGAGTATCACCAATGGCTTTAGAAGGTGGTTTACAATAAATTTCAACACCAAAACCAAGTGATTTGGTTTAGGAAAGCATAAATGGTGAGGATGAGAGGAAATGGGTGTGTTTTGTGAAATGAAAGGGAAGTGTCACGGGAAGAAGAAGAAAAAGGGAAGAGAGAGGGCGTGGGGGAAGTGTGAGGCCAAGTGGGTTTTGGTCCCGCGGGTCCCACACGCGATTTAACTTTAATCCCTTCACTAATTCTGATCACAAATTCTTAATCTACTTATTTTTCTGGTCCATGACATATTTTTATTTCCTAAAAATATTGATAAAAATTTCATACTTATCGGTACACTCATACCGCAGTATTTTACACTAAAAAGTCACTATTCATCAATTTTTCACAATTTTGCCTATTCACTCAATTTTTCGCCCTGAGTCCGTTTGCAGCATTATTTTTGTCATATGAAATCTCCAACTCAATTTTTATGCCTAAGAATACGTGGCTGGTCATTTACCATTTTGCCCTTTTTGCCCATTTTGGCCGTAATTCTCGGATTTTCACTAATCCATCAATTTTAATTTCACATTATAGTTCAAAATACACATTTAACTTTATGAGGTGTTATAAAGAGTACATGACACAACCTGAAGGCTTTGAAATGAAAGATCAGGAGCATATGGTATGCAAACTACAAAGGTCAATATATGGGCTAAAGCAAGCATCAAGGAGTTGGAATATAAGTTTTGATGAAGTCGTTAAGAGTAACAGTTTTATCAAGAACGAGGATGAACCTTGTGTTTACAGGAAGGTTAGTGGGAGTAATGTCGTCTTCCTAGTACTTTATGTAGATGACATATTGCTAATAGGAAATGACATCCCCACATTAAAAATAACGAAAGAGTGGCTTTCAGAAAACTTCACCATGAAGGATTTGGGAGAGGCAGCCTTTATACTTGGTATAAAGATCTATAGAGATAGATCCAAGAGGCTGCTGGGTTTATCTCAATCCACGTATGTTGACAAGATGCTAAAGAGGTTTAGCATGGAAGGGTCAAAAAGGGGCTTTCTTCCTGTCAGTCATGGGGTACACCTATCAAGGGCTATGTGTCCTAAGTCACAGCCTGAGAAGGATCGCATGAGTGGAATTCCATACGCTTCGGCTATTGGATCCATCATGTATGCCATGATATGTAAGAGACCAGATGTCTCATATGCTTTAAGCATTACGAGCAGATACCAGTCAGACCCTGGAGAGGGTCACTGGACGGCAGTCAAAACCATCCTTAAATACTTAAGAAGAACTAAGGATGTGTTTCTGGTCTATGGTGGGGTTAATGAGTTAACAGTGAAAGGGTTCACTGATGCCAGCTTTCAGAGTGACAAGGATGACTGCAAGTCACAGTCAGGATTCGTATTCATCTTAAATGGTGGGGCAGTGTCATGGAAGAGTTCCAAGCAGGAGACAACAGCAGATTCAACGACAGAAGCCGAATACATAGCTGATTCAGAAGCAGCTAAGGAGGCCGTGTGGATCAAGAAGTTCATAATTGAACTAAGGGTGGTTCCAAGCGTGGATGAGCCCATACAGTTGCTTTGCGACAACACAGGAGCCATTGCGCAGTCAAAGGAACCTAGGTCTCATCAAAGATCTAAACACGTGCTCCGCAGATATCATCTGATTAGAGAAATCATTGATAGGAATGATGTAAAAATGGATTATGATCCCACAAACGATAATCTGGCCGGTTCTCTGACAAAGGCTGTTTCTCAGAGAAAACATGATAGCCATTATGAGGCTTTGCGTATACGACTTTGGTCTGCTTGGCTCTAGGCCAAGTGGGAGCTTGTTAGTATATGGGTGTCCTAGAGACAATCTTTTGATTAAATAAAGGACACTAGATGTAGAACTATTTGTCGCAAATGAATAATACAATCTTTATCCAGTTTCATATTATGTCTCGATATTATTGTTAATATTATATGAACGAACTGGATAAACCCCTTGGAATAGAACAGGTATCTCTTGAGTATCTGTGATGAGATCACGATCATGAGGATTCAAGGATATCACATGTCTATTCCTAATTATATGTTCCTAGTCTAGAGACACTAAGTTTGGGGATCAATGATCTCAGGTAAGACTAGTACGACTTACCTACATGTATATGGATACAAGGTAAAGACCTCATGAGCTACAGATATGGAGATGTCTTAGCTAAAGTCGTGGGTGGACCTATTAGAGTATAGCTCACACTGAACAGACCCAAAAAGAGACTCTATGAGGAAATCTCACAGATAGTGTCATTAGAGTAATCTCTTTATATTTGGGTATGTCTTTCCTTAGACCAGAAGTTATTACCTAGACTGTGTTCTAGAAGGCATGTTTTGATTGTATGCCTCGTCTTCCTGAAACATGGAGACTCATAGGTATACTGTTGGGCATGTCCTGAAAGGCACAGGGCTAGGGTAATAAGCTGAAGGAATTCGTCAAATCTCTGTGAGAGATTAGGTTATCTGTAAACCGGAGAAATCGGGATGACATTTACAGGGACTTGGGAATCTATGCATAGTAAAAGAGATCATGAGATGATCTGCCTTTAGAGTCAGTAAATTGAAGATTCCCTATTTCGAATAAAGCTTACCCTAAACCGCAGGGGTTGATACATTTCCTTACCCTAGGTTAATTGGAAGATAACCGAGACGAAGGGAAATACATACGGTAACCAAATATGTGCAATAGGATGATCAAGTCATTAATCTGACTAGTTCTGGGGCAACAAAGCATTGCTAGTGCTCTGTGTTATCATTAATTGGGTTGTGGGCTTGTTGGGCCCAAGCCCAATTATGTCAGAAGCTAAGTTGAACCTAATGGGTCACACAGTAACACCTTGTAGTCATAATGAACTAGCTTTAAAGGTATTGGGCCTATTAATGGTTGTTAGCCCAAGAAGCTGTTTAGAAGCCCACCTAAAAGGGTGGAGGGCACATGGAGCTTTGTAATGGGCTTGGATAGTCCAAGACATTACTAATTAATTTAATTAGTTAAATTAATAATCAAACTTTTGAATTTTGAATTTTGAAATTCGAATTTTGAATTTAAAATTTGAAAAGTTTCGCGCGCTCTCTCTCTTAACTCCCACTGACACAGTTACTGTTTTCTTCACCACTAGCAATATCTTTTATAATGATAAATTCTTATAAAATAAGGAAAGAATTTGGATTATTTCAAGTGAAAAAATCATCGCGTGATCATATTATTTAAGGGAAAAAAGTATTTGTTATTTAAATGATATAAAGTTATGTCATTTTACGATATAGATATAAAATAATATTTTTTTAATGAAAATTTAAATTAAAAAAATCTATCACTTTCGTGTGTCTATCTCTCTCTTAAGATGACATAATTTTTATCATTTTAAAAGTCAAACATCAAACTCGTTATTTAATCACAATCACTTGTTGACGAGAAAATAAGCGAGACATAAATATATATTTTTTAAAAAATGAGTTATTGTAATGAAATAAATGATCACTTTTAAGATTACCAAAAAATAATAATAATAATCACTTCTATACATAAGAGAATCCAAATACAATAGCGATAATCATCAATCACCCGCTATTATCAGATTAATGTAATTTATTTTAAAATCGGGCAATTGTTATCCGTGATTTGGTGGTGTTTGGAAGGTATTTTATATGCATTTAATGATAAGGATAAGAAGATTTTAAGGTTTTTCCTTTTTTAACATTTACATTAGTTTAGTGAATAACTTGTGACGAACTTTCTTAAAAAAAATTTAATTTTTTTATTTACTTTAAAAATAAATAACACAGCATTTTTTTGTTATATTATGGCATGTTTGGTGCATAATATAGGATAAAGCCTAATAGTATAAGACCTGATCCACCACTCCTGGGCCGAATTATATTATACATCATTTTGATGCATAAAGGGGTCATGTTGTATAAGCTTATACTATACGATGGTCACACCAAACAACTGAAAATGTCATAACGTATAGTATAAGTTTAACTATCAGGCCTTATACATTACACCAAACAGGCCCTAAGTAAGGCCTGATAAGATACTGAAATATTAACATCGTTGACTAGTGTAATCTTAAAAATTAATATATTATTTATTTTAATATATGAAAATACAAATTATTTTTTCAATATATTTAATTTTTATAAAAATTTATTTATGTATTGGAAACACTTATCCATAAATTTTTATAATAATTGATATCATATGACATTTTTTAAAGAATTATATAAATTCTTTATTAAAGAGTATTTTTATTGAAAAATATTTTAATCCTAAATAGTATTATACAATGCATTACCAAATACTAGATGCATTACCAAATTCTTTGGTGTCCGTCGAAATTATTATTTAAGAAATCTTTTTTGTCAAACTTTTGACAGAAACTAAATTAAGTAAAAAAATGAGTGAGGTGATTTTTTCATTTATCGGGGGATCCAAAGCATTGAATACTTATAATTCTTATATAATAATTATATTTGAAAAATTCAACTACCTAACCCCTTTGATGTAACCATAAGGTATTTCTTCACATTTTGTAATCATTTTTTATTATTTTAATTAAGTAATATTTAGCCTTCAAGAATTAAACTAAAAAGCATATAATAAGGTAAGCTAATATTCCAAAAATATGTTGTATTATTTATTTTTGAAGTAAAAAAAAATCAAATATTTTTTTTAAAAATTTGTCACGAGATATTTACTAAACTACTGTAAATATTAAAAAAGGAAAAACATTAAAATCTTTTAATCATTATCATTAAATGCATATAAAATACCTTCCAAATACCACCAAATCACGGATAACAATTGCCCGATTTTAAAATAAATTATATTAATATGATAATAGCGGGTGATTGATGATTGTATGATTATCTTATTGTATTTGGATTCTCTTATGTATAGAAGTGATCAATTTTTTTTTTGAATCACTCATTTTTTAAAAATATATATTTTTCTCTCACTTATTTCATCATCAACGAGTGATTGTGATTAAATAACGAGTTTGATGTTTGCCATTTTAAATGATATAAATTATGTTATCTTAAGAGAGAGATAGACACACGAAAGTGATTTGTTTTTTTAATTTAAATTTTGAATAAAAATATATTATTTTATATCTATATCTTAAAATGACATAACTTTATATCATTTAAAATAACAAATACTTTTTTCCTTAAATAATATGATCACGCGATGATTTTTTCACTTGATATAATCCAAATTGTATCCTTATTTTATAGAATTTATCATTATAAACGATATTTCTAGTGATGAAGAAAACAGTAACAGTGTCAATGGGAGTTGAGAGAAAGCGCGCGAAGTCACTTTCCCTATCATTTTATCTCTCTAAGAGGTTTGAACGCCTTTTCAATCTTCCCTCCTTTTCTCATCCATCTCAAAACCCTAACCCCCAAATTCACCTCTTTAATTTTTTTCTCGTTCATTTAAAGCCTTTCAAATATAAATTTACTCCCAAAATTTTAGTCTCAAAAAACCTTAGCAGTCTCTCAAAAAACCAAAACAGAAAACAAAAACAACTCACACAACATGCTCTCTAAATTTAATTCTAAAAACAAAAAAATAGTTACAGTTTTTAAAACTGTTTTTACAAAACAGACCTTACCAAACAATTTTTATTTTATTTTTTTAGTCTGAAAACTAAAAAAATGTTTTTTTAAAAAGTAATCAAACAGAGCCTTAACTTGCACCCTCCGAAGACAGACAGAAAATATCGGAATTGGAGGCTCCTTTGGGAACAAACCCGCTTTCTAAAACCCTAAATGCCTCTCAATTGTTCCCTTCGTTCCCTAATCTAAATCGCTCTCCATTTTGCAAGCCAACGATATATAGGGAACGAAGGAAACAATTGAGAGGCAATTAGGGTTTTAGAAAGCGGGTTTGGTCCCAAAGGAGCGTCCAATTCCGATAGGTCCTGTCTGTCTTTGGAGGGTGCAAAGAGTGATGAGCACATGAAATTTGAAAATGGCAAGTTAAGGCTCTGTTTGATTTTTTTTTAAACACTTTTTTAGTTTTCAGACAAAAAAACAAAAAAACTAGTTTGGTAAGGTCTATTTTGTAAAAACAGTTTTGAAAACTGTAACTATTTTATGTTTTTAGAATTAAATTTAGAGAACATGTTGTCTGAGTTGTTTTTATTTTCTATTTTGGTTTTTTGAGAGACTACTAAGGTTTTTTAAAATTAAGATTTTGGGAGTAAATTTATATTCGAAAGGCTTTAAATGAACGAGAAAAAAATTAGAGAGGTGAATTTGGGGGTTAGGGTTTTGAGATGGATGAGAAGAGGAGGGAAGATTGAAAAGGCGTTCAAACCTCTTAGTGAGATAAAATGAGGGGGAAAGTGACTTCGCGCGCTCTCTCTCTCAACTCCCACTGACACAGTTACTGTTTTCTTCACCACTAGCAATATCTTTTATAATGATAAATTCTTATAAAATAAGGAAACAATTTGGATTATTTTAAGTGAAAAAATCATCGCGTGATCATATTATTTAAGTGATCATTTATTTGATTACAATCACTCATTTTTTAAAAATATATATTTATCTCTCACTTATTTCTTTATCAACGAGTTATTGTGATTAAATAACGAGTTTGATGTTTGCCATTTTAAATGATATAAATTATGTCATCTTAAGAGAGAGATAGACACAAGAAAGTGATTGGTTTTTTTAATTTAAATTTTGAAAAAAAAATTATTTTATATCTATATCTTAAAATGACATAACTTTATATCATTTAAAATAACAACTACTTTTTTCCTCTATATCTAAAATGACATGACTTTATATCATTTAAAATAACAAA